>BQNB010024542.1:4109-54087 GCA_026074375.1 Tanacetum coccineum | reverse complement strand
TGAGAAAAGTGAAAATTGATTTTAAAAGGTGATTCATAAAAGGTTCTAAACAAGGGCATTTTGGAAACTTCTTAGTTTACAAAGTGTACACTTCATAACATTGCGTGAGGACACGGCAATCCTTTAGTTTGGGGAATTTTGATATTTGCTTAATTGTATACTAATTTACCCAGGATTTTTGCCAAATAAAAGCTAATTAAATGCCAAAAGAATAGAAAAAGTGTGCTTTTGTGTCTAATTGTGCAGGAAAGGATTAAAATGACAAAAAGAAGCAAAAACGATCAAAAACCGACAAGAAACGAGAAAAAGACAAAGAGACAAAGAGCAAGAGTAAAGAAACAGCCAGAAATCACAGCCGGATCAGCCCGACACAGTCAAACTCAGTCAAAGAAAGAAATAAAGGAAGTCAAACGCCAAATTACAAGTCAAGGGGCCAATAATGTCAAGTGTGCAAAGTTTCAAGTGTTAATTGGAAGATTTAAAGATCAAGGGCCAAATTTGCCAAGAGTAAAGTTGATTTTATAAAGAAGAAAAGAAGTGAAAACAACAACAAGGACTGAAATTGCAATTTCAACAGCCAAAGATCACAGCCGGATCAGCCCGACACAGTCAAACTCAGTCAAAGAAAGAAATAAAGGAAGTCAAAAGAGTCAAATTACAAGTCAAAGGGCCAAAGTGTCAAGTATTCAAAGTTTCAAGGGCTTACTCTGAAGTTATAAAGATCAAGGACCAAATTGCAAAAGAGGAAAAGATGATTATTAAAGAAGAAAAGGGAAATAAAGAACTCAAGGACTGAAACTGCCATTATCAAACCCTGTTTTAAGCTACTTTTGGGCGGACAAGGTACAAGGACGATTTCTGTCAACTTTCCATACATTTAAACAAACAGCCGCTTATTTCGCAACAACCTAACCACCTAAAACTAACTTTCCCGCCAAAATTCCAACAATCCCAAATCGCGTTTTCACCACATCCCGCTCCCTTTTCTCTTATCATAATCATTCATAAGCACCACACACCATTTTTACTATGTTTTTTTTAGTGTAATTTAAATTCAGTCTTTCTTTTAAGCATTTTAATGTAATTCAGCTTGTACCTTACGAATTTGAGCAATATATTTCAGTTTTCAAGTCTCTTCACTCTTCGATTTCCATTTCAAGTAAATTTTACCTCATAAGTTCTTAATAAGCTGTTTTGAGCTTATTCATGCTAATAAGCTCAAATTCAATTTAAAATTCTGTTTTAGTCATTCATTTACTTTTTACAATCAATTTACATTCTATCATTTCCATTTGAGCTTATTTGATCAAGTGTTGGAAGTTTTATGAGGTAATAAGCTGGACAGCTTATTGTGCTTGTTGCTTATGGTTTAGAGGCTAGGAGCCATTAGGTGTTTGTTTTTGAGCCACTCACTCTACAAGAGTGGCTCTTGTCCTGAGACTCCAATACTTCCAGGTTCTATTCTCTTAGATTCAATTTAGCTTAGCTTGAGTGTTTTACATTTGCTTATTCATGTTCAAAGTTTGCTTAATTCTCCTCTTTATAATGTTTGTTAAGTTTGTTATTAGCTTACTTTAGTTTTCATAAGATTTAGTTGAGATAATCTCATTTAATTCTCTAATTCTGTCATAATAGTAGTTAAAGCATAGTAGAGTAAGTAGCTTATTTTGCTTAATAAGCTACTAATTTTACAGTTCAAATAGCTTCATTAGTTTAATAATAGTAGAAGTAGATAAAAAGCTTTACAAGTTTAGGTGTTTAAAAGGCTTTAGGTGTAAATTAGTTTGGACAGGATTAATAAAGGAGTGTTTGGGATTAGTCTGTTTTGACTCTTAAAGTCATAAGTACCTTGTCAAAGTTGTTCATTCAGTTGTATTAAGGTAGTATAACTAGTTTTAAACAGTTTTTAATAGTTAGTTAGTGAAACTCAAGAATTTAGAGTTTAAAACTTCATATTTTGCACCAGGGCACATTTTCAAACTAAGTAAGTCCTAGATTTTAAGATTTCAAAAGCATTTTAGAGTTTAAGATTGTGTTGTGCTCTGTTAGAGTCATTTAGTGAAAGAGCTAGGCTTAAAAGTTTAGTTTATCTTTGAGCATTGCACATTGCATCAGCTGCAAAGTGCACCAGCAAGCACACTTCATTTTTAGCATTCATTTTATCAACTTTCACTTTGAATTCTTTCTCATTTCCTTGTAGAGTTTTATAAATCCTTTTACCTAAATGAAACTCACTCTACTAGGTTAGCTTATTTTCAAGAGTTCAGCACTTAAGGTCCAAATAATAAGCATTTAGCTTAAGTGAAATAAGCTTTAAAATCAGTTTCATTAAACTTTGCATTTTTCAGCTTCATTTTCTTTCTAATATTGTTAACACTAGGGTAATATTAGTTTAGAAACCTTTAATACACATCTTAGGCATAAATAAGCATCTTTTATTTTCAGCTTTTATCAAAAATTAAGCTCTTAATAAGCAAAAATACAAAAGTTTAAGCAAACTAGCACTTTCTGTGATCAGCCTTTATCAGCTTAATTTTCAGCTTATTCTATTCTTTGGGTAAAAGTTCATATTTCTTTTATTAAAGTTGTTAGGATTAATCTAGACTACAACTAATGTAATTTTAAGTTTTTGCTAGATTCTCAAAATTTTAATAAGCCAATGAAATAAGCTCAAGCACATGGTCTGTTTTGTTCTTTTCCCTCAAACTACAAGGTTACCCTTTTCACTTGTAAGTGTACAATTTTTCAATATTCGCCCGCCTAAAAATACCTTTGTTACTTTCTTTTCTATTGCAATTCCTACCCACTTGTCTTTCCTATTTTCTTTAATTTTCCCTTATTATTAATAGTATTGCATTAGTAATTAAGGTAAATATTTAATAAATCCAATTATTGAGAAAATAAAAAGTAGAAATTAGTGCTTTTATTTTTTTAACTTTCTGCACCTTTATAAGTTATAAAAAACATTTTCTTTAATTTTTTCATTAAAGTTGTATTTTCTAGAAATTAAAATAGATTTTAGTGATTACTTTTTCTTAAATAAATCATAAAAAATTCAAAAATACTTAAAAAATTCTAATTCTTATTTTGCGCGGAGAGCCCGAGGGAAGAGATCCATTTTTAAATTGTGATCGTTTAAGGTATAAAATTTGATAAGAAGTCGTGTTTTAATTTTAAAATTCAGTGTATTAGCTCCGTTTAAAACGTTCCGTGCATTTAAATTTCGCGCTAGTTAATTGTTTTTAATTCATGTTCTTATCTTTTGTAGTGTAGGGGGAATAGAGAATCAAAAATATGCGATCCTTTATCATTCTTAGCTCGATTCCGAATTATTCCTAAATTCTCAATTCACGATTTCGTTGGGACACGACCCGAGGAACAGTACTTCCCGGATAAAAATATACGAATTGTGTTTTCTTTTGTGAGTTTTACTCTAAATTTCTCTTGGATGAAAGTATTTAGGGAAAGAATTCTTAACGGGATATACTAATACGTAATAAATTTTGTTTAAAACACACCTAATTTTGGCGCCGTTGCCAAAGGGGAAGTCGTGAACGTTGTTGAAGAATTATTCGTTGAAGTAAGTTTTTGAAGATCCTTCACATTGAGGAAGTTATTTTGCCTATTTTTTCAAAAAAAAATATAAAAAAAAATTTATTAATCTCGATTTCCTAGTCGAATTAAGTAAAAAAATATAATAAAGCATTGGATACGAGGTATCATCTAAAAAAAAAAACCCATTCCTCAAACAACAAAACAAATCGTGAAGTACTTGCAAGGTACGACGGCGACTTTAAGTTTACAAACTAAAAAGGTGAGTTTAATGAAAGTGATAGCTAAACTCCTAAGTAGTTCCCACCAAATTTTGCGGCTCGCTAAGCTTTGTGCCGCTCACTTTGTGCGTACCCTTAAGACATAGTCGGGGAGAAGCTTGTAATAAACGATTACCAAAAATATTTTTGTTTTCATTCTTAAAAAAAAAAAAACTAAAAAATTTAATTTTCCCCAAAAATAATCTTCTTAATCTCAAATTCTTCTTTACTATTTTTCATATGCAATGCGCACCGGGGTGGGGAGGAGTGGACGCTCCTCCAGAGGTACAGAGGGGGATGCGCAAGGGTCCAAAAGACGTAATAGTCAGAAAGTCGATCTCGCACCGAGGCAGAGTGAGTGGCAGCGAATCCCTCGCAATTTGGATCCGATTCCAATGGCCTGACGACCGACCTAAGTCCAGTCAAGCACCAATGCTCCCACCGTGGGGTTTGAAAGTGCTAAAGTTTACCGATAATTAATGCTCAAAACTTTGAACTAAATCCTCCCACATATAATTGGTGGGACCCAACCGAATTTTTCGAGGAGGAGAATGATGAGGACCACATGTCACTAATTCGTCAATTTCTAGAGCATCTACAACAACAAAGGTACACGCGGATGTAACCTAACACCACCATCAAACTTCTTTCTCTTTCTATTTCACTTGAATGGGGTAGCCAAAACGTGGCAGAAAATGAACCACCAAATTCCATTCTCACATGGATGACTTAAGTCTCTAATTCATCAATTTTTTCTTCCCCCCTTCAAAAACCACCAATCTTCGGGAAGGGCGAAATTACGAATTCCTGTCAAGATTGCTCAAGGAATCTTTCCTCCGAAGCTTGGGAGCGTTTCAAGGAACTTCTAGGGGAGGTAAGTTTCCACGAGGGACCATGTATTGAGATCACTTCATGGCAGCCAATTAGATACATACTATAATACCTTGACTATAATGGACCAAGATTCTCTTGAAATTTGCTGCTGCGGTGAAAATTTTCTCTACAAGGAATCCAAACGAAGGTTAGCAAATCATAGAGAACAAAGCCAAAGTTCTATGTACACTGGGCGGAACGCCGCGTTATGCAGTGGGATTACGAAGTGCTCCTCCTTCTTCAAATCATCATCTAACTTAGATTTCCAACAAATGGCAGCAGCATTAGAGGAATCGGAAGAGCGCTTTGACCTTTAGAGAATGAAATGCTTAGTGAATGAACACGACGGATAATAAAAGCTTTTGTACCTACTCACCTTCCCGATCAATCAGCGGTTTTGAGAAAGGTGTCCACTCTGTGTAAAAATCATAGTTCTAATTGTGCCCCAATGACTAAGGAGGTTACGAACCGCTCGGTTAATCATGATAATTATCCAACAATTTCAACAAACCGTTTCGTTTGTGGGAGAAATTTTGTGCAAAATGAATTCCGATAACCGTCCTCACCACTTACAAACCATCTGGCAGCGCGAGCGTGCCACCAGTATTTACCTACAAACCAAGTGTAAACCATCAATCAAGGGAAATATCCCCTAATCAAATGGTACCTTATACCAAAAATCCACCACAGAAATTCTCAAATGTCTTGCTAATGCAATTAGATAATATCAAGAAAACCACCGAGAGGGGAGTATGCAGGCTATGATAAATCATATTACCAATCTAAAGCTGAAATAGGAGTGAAGATTCAAAGCTTACTTTTACAAAACCAAATCAACTCTTAAAAAGGAAATTCAAGAATGATTGAAACTCAACAAATCGTTTCGTGAATCAACAAAATGTATTCCAAAACAACTTGCAAAACATGTGAGTGGGTTCTTCCAAAACCAAAAGTCAGCCTCAACTTCATTCTATGGTAACCTACCACTTTTACCCAGTAATACCACCACACAACCCAAGGTTGGGGGGGTTGAAGTTTCAGAGCCATTACGACCGCATCGGACTTCTTACACACCGAGCCACCATATCCGACTCCTCTTTACGATGTAAATGAACCTTTGACTAGAGGAAACCGAGGTGACCCACGGATAAGGTGCTACAGAGCACCAAAAACATCAACGGCAAACCACCGTTATCCCAAAACTCAAATCGGTTATCCAGTGAGCAGTCCAATTTCTCCTGAGCCTTCTTCTGCTCAAGTTAATAATTCTCCACTTTCAAAAGAATCTTCTAGAGAGACCAAACTTCCATATCCTTCTAGGGTAGAACGTGAAAAGAAAGATTCAAATGACAAAGTGCAAATCCAAAAATTTTGGGAAATGTTCAAAAAGATTCATGTGGACATTACTTTGGCAGATGCTTTGATTTTAATGCCTAAGTACCAGAAGATGTTAAAAAGCTTGCTGACAAACAAAGACAAATTGATTGAAATAGCAAAGACACCAATGAATGCTAATTGTTCTGCGGTCATTCTCAAAAAGCTTCCCGAAAAGCTTGGTGACCCGGAGACGATTTCTTCATACCTTGTGGTTGTTTGGGGAGTTTGAAACACTTGCTCTAGCGGATCTAGTGCAAGTATCAATCTCATGCCCTTGTCTAATCTGGAAGAAACTTGGACATCCTTACCTAACAAGAACTGAATGGTCTATAATTAGCCACCTAACAAATTTCTAAACCTCTTGGGATAGCCGAAAATGATTTTCGTGAAAAGGACGGAGAATTCTACTTCCCCCCGATCAATTTTGTGATTTTAATCTTTGTTGGCAGACCCTCCGTGTCCTTTGAGATACTTGGTAGACCTTTCTTAATAAAACCGCACGGGTCTTAATTGATGATCACTGGAAGAGCAATGATAAGAGGATGGTTTGGAAAGATAGTTTTTAATCCTATGGTAGTCAAGACAATGAATCAATACACATGATGGATGCTTATGATGACCGGTTCAAAGATGTTTGTGAACCTGAAAGTAATGATGATTCCACAACATCTATTGTTGATGAGTTTGAATCTCTTCTGGGAGACATTATTAAACAAAAGGAAGAACTTAAGGGAATTTCTGACCAGGAGCTAAAAGAAGGGTTTGTTTTTGCAAGATTAGATAAGTGTAAAATCATAGCCAAGGTAAAGTTATTCATGTCTCCGAAAAAACTTCCATAAGTCAATTTTCGACACATCTTACCAACAATAATTTGAGGACTCTTTCACAATGGGAATGAGGAATCTTAATTTTGTTCCAAACAAAGAATTAGACAAGAGATTCTCATCCAATCCCAAGAGTCTAAAATTGGAAAAAATGTGATTTTCCTTCTGTGATGATTTTCAACAGTATCAAGACTTTTTCAACCCTCTCTTTGAGAAAGGAAGATTATTTTCCCTCAGAAATGACGAGTCAATTCTCAGAGGAACTCTTAAGAGTTATTTGAACCCTCTTTTTGAAAAAGACGAGGAAATCATTTCTAATGAGGCATCCAGCAAAATTTCTCCGAAGGTTGATGTTAAAACCATTGTGTCTTTCTTTGCCCCAATTGGGAATTGTGTTAGAAAATGGGCAACACGTGAGTGGAAAAAGATAATTGAGGTTAATCATGAAGTTTTAAAAAGTGATAATGAAAATATGTTTTTGGGATTCATGAATGATAAGGAAGAGGAAAATTGCCTTTTCCTAGATAGTTTACTTGAAGATGAAAATTTCTTTGAAATGGAATGATAAAAAGAGTTGAATCTTTTGAAAGTAGACAAAAGAGGTTTTGAACAAAAATTGAACTTGAGAAAAAAAGCTTTACAAGTTTTTCATCCGACATTGAAAAATTTTGACATTTGTAGAGACACCTCTTATGTTGGGAATGAATATTTGTTTTTATGAGATTTTAAATCTTGTGAAGAAAAAAAAAGATATATATTCCCTGTGAACATTCAGGGAAAAAGATTTTTTGATCCAGGATAACATTTCATGGGAAAAATTTTGACAAGAATGTGCTTTCATAGAAAGATGTTCAAAAGAGTTAGATCATCAAAGCCTCTTTTGACTCTTGATGTTTTTGACCCTTCCACCCACCCTTAATGGACCTTCATGTTACCAAAGCATTTTCCCTGAGTTCACATTATTAACTTGAAAAACTATTCTAAAAAGTTTGTTGACCTTGGAATCAAAATGTTTGAAATATCTTGCTTTCAGCCATAGTTTAGGGAGGTTTCATCTCTTAGATTTTCTCACCATTTGCTTTACCCCACCAAAGAAACTAATTTGGGAAAGAGTCAAAGCGATAGGACTCCTATAATAAACAAGCGCTGTCGTGGGAGCACCCGATGCTTATCCTTTTTATTTTCTTTTGATTTTTTCATCCTTTGCTTCCCCAAGTGCCAAAACAATTCTGGGGCAGTATAGTTGAACTCGTTTAAACAAAAAACTAAGCCGTTTAGAGATGCTTATTGAGCTAACAATTAAAGAAGAGAGGAAGCGTGTTTCTTTTTTTTTCGTCTCACTTGTTAGGTTGTTTTGTGATTTTATTTGTCTAAGGTTTTCCGGATTTTGGAAGCTTCCATTGTTTCAAAATTGTGGAGGACAAAAGCAATTCATTCCATAAATTCCATCGATGGTCTCCAATCTTCTCTTCATAAATAAGGAAATCTCTTATCCTTGTCTTTATATCGAACTAACATCTATTCTTTTGGCATGACCTTAGAATTTTTGTTAAAGATTCCTTTTGAACCCTTATTTTTAAAACATTGAGGACAAAGTTTTCATACATAGTTTTGGGGAAGGATATCTTCGATATTACTTAGACATCACCACCTTGTTTTGAATCTTTTGAATTGCCTTTTGTGAAAAAACTGAGAAAATTTTAATTTTTTTGCTTACCAAGAAAAGCTCAAAAGAAGCTTAAGTTGGAAAAAAACACCAATTTTTGGTAGTCCGTTGGTGAGAAATAGGAGTTAATTTTGACTTGACCGGGTGAAAATGCCCTAGCTAGTTCTTTAACCAACACTTTGTGGAGGCCTCTCACAAATCCAATTGCATTGAATTTTAAAATGTGAAGAAAAGAAAAAGATGTAGTTAAATATAAGTGTATTTTGTTTAAGCAAGGATTATTAGAAACCCTAAAGCTATATGAATTGATTTGTGTCTTTTTACTCCCAAAGCTCTTAACACACTTAATCATACGTGCTCGTTTTAATTTACCTAAGTCTACCAATGTCTTTAGAAAAAGTCATACATTTTGAAAAAGAATTACTTTTAATAGTAATGGTAGTGGGTAAATTTTTGGTTTCAAATTTATAAGTTGATTTTCTAAAATGAAATTTTTCCATTCATCAAAAAGATAATTATAAAAAGAATGCCAATGAAGCATTTCTAATGCAAAAGCATTATTTTCGTGCCAATGAAGCATTCGAAAAAATAGAATAACAAAAGCTATATTAGTTTTTAATCGTTGGCGTATCCAAGTTGAGAGAAAGACTCGAATGGGGTCGCAACTATGATTAAAACTATGTACGTAGGATCAAAGGTCGTAGGCAATCATCACTAGAGGAGCGCGGCCTAGGTGATGATTGCAACTAGGGACTTAGGATTCTCTAGGCTTTGTAGGAAATGAGTTGTCGCGATAACCCACAACCGTTAGCACGGAGTGTGGGTTCGAGACTAATAACACCGGTTGTTGTTGCGATAGAACCTATTGTGGGAGAAAGGCCAAAGTAGGGTGATCGAACTAAGCACAAACATTCCTAATGCAAGAAAAAAATAAGTATAGTACATAGAAAATAAAAAGAATGGTTAAAAATTCATTTTCTCAAATCAATTAATAAGTTATATTTCCGAATCTCTTTTAGTCTTTGAGTCAGGTTTAACTATGTTATTACATTGAGCTCACAAGGCTTATTGTAAAAGCCCCCCTTAGAATGAATTTCAACTATGATGAAATTGATCTATGTGTTGAGTATAAAAAGAGTGCGCACACATCTTAATCATTAATTTATTCCGGTGAGTGAAAAGTTTCACAAGTTTGTATTATAAAGAGCTTAATCAAATTTGGACTTTATATTGACAATGATCTTGTTTATTAGCTTTGTTTAGTCTAGTTGAAAAGTCAAGGATGACGAATTTTCCTCTTTTGTAGCTCTATATAAATCGGAGTAGCCTATTACGATGAGCCAGAAAAGGTATTGCAAAGATGCAATGATTGCCATAACGCCGTTATTCCATGAGATTAAATGATGAGAAAATGAAAGTTGAATTTTAAAAAAAGGTGATCATAAAAGGATTCTAAACAAGGGCATTTTGAAAACTTCTTAGTTTTTACAAAGTGAACACTTCATTAACAATGCGTGAGACACTGCAATCCCTTAAGAGTTAGGGGAATTTTGATATTTGCTTAATTGTATACTAATTTACCCGGGATTTTGCCAAATAAAAGCCAATTAAATGCCAAAAGAATAGAAAATGTGTGCTTTTGTGTCCAATTGTGCAGGTAAGGATTGAAAAGACAAAAAGAAGCAAAAACGATCAAAAACCGACAAGAAACGGGAAAAGGAACGAAAGAGACAAGAACAAGAGTGAAGAAACAGCCAAAGAACAAAGCCGGATCAGCCCGACACAGCAAGAGAGGAAGTCAAAGACCCAAGATAAAGTCAAAGGACCAATTATGACAAGTCTTCAAAGTTTAAAAGGCCATTTGAAGTTTTAAAGATTCAAGGACTAAAGTTGCCTAAAGAGGAAACTTGTTTATTAAAGAAGAAAGAAAGAAGAAAACAACAAGGACTGAAGCTGCCATTTCAGAAACTACTTTATAACTACAAAAGGGCGGGACATAAGACAAGGACCAATTGTGTCAATTCTCCATAGATTCAAACAATAAGCCGCTTAAATCGCAACTAACCAACTGCTGTAACTGATTTTCCCGCCACAATTACAACAAACCCAATCCCAAATTTACCCCACCCCCGCTCCTTTTTAAGACCCAAATCCGTTCATACTCTCTCCCCAATCAACAACCAACACGTGTAATCACATGATTGGCCAAGCCACCTCACTAAACTCATCAAACGGCCAAAAATGATGTAAAGAGGATCAACGGCTGTGATTAAATGGAAGCTTCACGAATTCTTCACTCTCCTTCTCCTATCCTCTATAAATAGAAGAGAAATAGCTCATTTAGTTAGTTAGTTTTTAGTTTTTCAGTTTTTAATGTTTTTTTTACCTTTTAAGCAATTTTTTAAGCATTTTTCAAATTCAGTTTAAAGCTCTTGTACCTTTGTTTCTTTCAGCTTGTACATCTTCAATTGAGTATTAATAATTCAATTCTCAAATTTCCTTAAGCTTCGATTTCCATTTCAAGTAAATTTTACCTCATAAGTTCTTAATAAGCTGTTTTGAGCTTATTCATGCTAATAAGCTCAAATTCAATTTAAAATTCTGTTTTAGTCATTCATTTACTTTTTACAATCAATTTACATTCTATCATTTCCATTTGAGCTTATTTGATCAAGTGATTGATAGTTTTTAAGAGGGTAATAGCTGACAGCTTTATTGTGCTTGTTGCGTCATGTTTAGAGCTAGGAGCCATTAGGTGTTTTGTTTTTTGAGCCATCTCACTCTACAATAGCGCTCTTGTCCTGTAGACTCCAATTACTTCCAGGTCTATTCTCCTTAATTCAATTTAGCTAGCTTGAGTGTTTTTACATTTGCTTATTCATGTCAAAGTTGCTAATTCTCCTCTTTAAACTGTTTGTTTATGTTTGTTAATAGCTTACTTTATAGTAATTCATATAGATTTTAGTTGAGATAATCTCAATTAATTCCTCTACTTCTGTCATAATAGAAGTAAAGCATAGGTAGAGTAAGTAGCTATATTTTGCATAATAAGCTACTAATTTTAACAGTTCAAGATAGCTTCATTAAGTTTAATAATAGTAGCAGTAGGATAAAAACTATCAAGTTTAGTGTTTAAAAAGGCTTCAGGTGTAAATTATTTTGGACAGGATTAATAAAGGATGGTTTTTGGGATTAGTCTGTTTGACTCTAAAGTCATAAGTACCTTCAAGAGTTTGTTATCAGATTCAGTTGTATTAAGGTAGTATAACTAGTTTTAAACAGCTTTTAATAGACAGTTAGTGAAACTCAAGAATTTAGAGTTTAAAACTTCATATTTTGCACCAGGGCACATTTTCAAACTAAGTAAGTCCTAGATTTTAAGATTATCAAAAGCAATTATAGAGTTTATAGAATGTGTAGTGCTCTTGTTTAGAAGTCATTTAGTGAAAGAGTCAAAGGCCTAAAAATTAGTTTATCTTTGAGCATTGCACATTGCATCAGCTGCAAAGTGCACCAGCAAGCACACTTCATTTTTAGCATTCAGTTTAAATCAACTTTCACTAGGATTCATTCTCTAAATCCATGTAGATTTTTTATAAATCCTTTTACCTAAATGAAACTCACTCTACTAGGTTAGCTTATTTTCAAGAGTTCAGCACTTAAGGTCCAAATAATAAGCATTTAGCTTAAGTGAAATAAGCTTTAAAATCAGTTTCATTAAACTTTGCATTTTTCAGCTTCATTTTCTTTAAATCTATGTTAACATAGGGATAATTAGTTAAGAACCCTTTAATCCACCATCTTATGTGCTAATAAGCATCTTTTATTTTCAGCATTAGATCAAAAATTAAGGCTCACAATAAGCAACAAATTCAAAAGTTACAGCAAAACAAAGCACTTTCTGAGATAGCCTTTACAGCTTAATTTTTTCCAGCATATTCCCTTTGGGTAAAAGTTCATGCTGCTTTTGTTAAAGTTGTTAGGATTAAGCTAGACTACAACTTTGTAATTTTAAGTTTTTGCTAATTCTCAAAATTTAATAAGCCAAAAATAAGCTCAAGCACAGGGTCTGTTTTGTTCTTTTCTCAAACTACAAGGTTACCCGTTTTCTCTTTAGTGTAAAATTTTCAATATTCGCCCGCCTACCTTGTACTTTCTTTTATTGCAATTCCTACCCTGTCTTTCCTATTTTCTTTTAATTTTCCTTTTTATTATTAATAGTATTATTAGTAATTAGGTTAGATTTTTAATAAATCCAATTAGTTGAAAAATAAAAAGTAGAAATTAGGGCTTTTATTTTTTATAACTTTCTGCACCTTTATAGTTTATAAAAACCATTTTTCTTTATTTTTTTCATTAAAGTTGTATTTTCTAGAAATTAAAATAGATTTTAGTGATTACTTTTTCTTAAATAAATCATAAAAAATTCAAAAATACTTAAAAAATTCTAATTCTTTTTCCTAAAATTTTCATTTTAAATTTGTGATTTTTAGGTATAAAATTTGATAAAAGTCGTGTTTTAGATTTTAAATTTCAGTTTTAGCTCGCGTTTTAACGTTCCGTGCATTTAAATTTCGCGCTAGTTAATTGTTTTTAATTCATGTTCTTATCTTTTGTAGTGTAATAAGAATTCAAAAATCCCTTTATCATTCTTAGCTCGATTCCGAATTATTCCTAAATTCTCAATTCACGATTTCGTTGGGACACGACCCGAGGATAAGTACTTCCCGGATAAAAATATACGAAAAGTAATTGTGAAATCATAACCCAGTAGTTTGGAAAGCCATTTGTACTGCTCTGGTGTTTGGATCGTTTGATTAACAAGAGACCGTAAACTTTGATGATTAGTTTCGATGTGAAATGGACGACCCAACAGATATTGTCTCCAACATTTGACAGCTTTAGTAATAGCAAACATTTCTCGTACATAAGTTGAAGCTTGTTGTAACCGGGGAGACATCTGTTTACTAAAGTAAGCAATTGGATGACCACCCTGTAATAAGATGGCACCAATCCCGGAACTGGGAGCATCGGTTTGGATGATGAAAGCCTTGGAGAAATCAGGAAGTGTTAATATCGGGGTATGCATGAGTGCGTGTTTTAAATTATTGAACACTGTTGTAGTAGAGTCTGACCATACAAATGCATCTTTACGAAGTAATTAGGTTAAGGGGGCTGCTAACGAGGCGTAATGGGCTACAAAGCGTCGATAATACCCGTCCAACCCGAGAAAGCCACAAAGTTGCTTGATGTTCTTTGGCAAAGGCCAATCTTTAATTGCTTTAACCTTTAAGGGGTCAACTGAAACACCCTTAAAAGATACAATATGACCAAGATAGGACATAGAGGAACTCCTAAACTCACATTTAGATTGCTTAGCAAAAAATAAATTTGATTGTAAGATAGAAAACACTATCTCTAGATGCTGTAAATGTTGTTCCCATGAAGTACTGTAAACAATGATGTCATCAAAAAAGACAAGGACAAACTTACGAAGCACCGAGTGAAAAATGTGATTCATGGTAGCTTGAAAGGTAGAAGGGGCGTTTGAGTGACCAAATGGCATAACCAAGAATTCATAATGCCCGTGGTGTGTGCGAAATGCTGTTTTTGGAATATCTTCTTCCTGGATGTGCAACTAATGATATCCGGCTCGTAAGTCCAATTTAGAAAATATTGTGGCTCCATGAAGCTCATGTAAAAGCTCATCAACTGTAGGAATTGGAATACTATCTTTAACCTTGACTGCATTTACAGCCCGATAATCAACACCAAAACGCCAAGTCCCATCTTTCTTTTTAACAAGAAGAACCGGTGAAGAAAATGTGCTATTGCTTGGTCGAACGATCCCTTTAGACAACATCAAAGATATTAATCTCTCCATCTCTGCTTTCTGAAAGTGGGGGTAACGGTAGGGCTTAACATTAACTGGGGAGGTGTTTGGAAGTAAGCGAATGCGATGATCAAAGGGTCGTGTGGGTGGTAAGCTTTTAGGTACTGAGAAAATGGTGGCATACTTTACCATAAGTTGCTTTAATGCGTCATCAAGTATCGGGGTAGGTGTTGGATGCACAAGTAGGGATGAAGTAGTTTCTGGTGAATCGACAACTTGTAAATGAAAAAAAGAAACCACTGCATCTTGGGTCTCAGCCTTTTGGAGTTGAGAAAAAGATATTTGTGAAAAGGTGGGGTGGACCAAGCCTGGGAAATGAATGAGTGTCCCATTGTGATTAATCTTCATATATAAATTTTTATAATCGAAGACTATAGGACCCAACGTTGCCAACCATTCCACTCCCAATACAATATCAGCCCCGTATATTGGTAAGAGAAATAGATCTATGACAAATAGTGTATGACCTAATTTGATTTGCTATTGGGGAGTAAGCCATACACATCCAACTGTATCGCCATTACCAACTGTTACCTAAAGATGAGGACTAGGTTGAATGGTTAAGCCCAGATGCTTGGCTAATCGGGTTTGAATAAAATTATGTTAGGATCCCCTATCGATCAATGCCACCACCGAGTGTCCATTGATTGAACCCGCAACTTTCAAGGTACGAGGCACAAATTGTCTTGTAAAGGCATGTAAAGAAATGGAAGGAAGTGTATCAGTGGGGCTTGGATAAATCACAGGTTCATCGAAACGAGGCAAGCTAGGTGCGGCTAATATAGGGGTTGTTGGTTCAGTGGCCTCATTAGCATATGGGGAAGCTTGTTCTTTCGACAATTTTTCTTCAACCAATAAATAAAGAAATTGTTTAGACTTACATCGATGACCAGGAGAAAAAAATCATCACAATTGAAACATAGACCTTTTTCCCGTCTTGCTTCCATATCTGTTGGCGAAAGTCGTTTAATAGGGAGAGGGTTGTTGCGAGTGACCAATTGTGGTTGAGTAAAGGGATTGTTAAATGGACGAACAGTAGGAGATTGAGGGTTAGAGAAACGAGATGTTGTCAATTTATCTTCAACAAGTTTGGCCATTCCTATAGCTTCATGAAGGGTAGCCAGTTTTAATAAGAACAATTCACATCGAATATCCTCACAAAGACCGAAAAGGAAGCAGTTGAGGAGGTTGGCGGTGGAAAGTCCCTAGACGCAGTTTGATAAAGCTTCAAACTCTGTCAAATAAGTAGTAATAGTGGTAGTTTGCTTGAGTTTATAATGAGCAGCCTCATGGTTGACAAACGAGGATGGCCCAAAACATAGTTCTAGGTCACTAGCAAACTTGTCCCATGTCGAGAGTTGAGACGTGGAATGCATCCACGAGTACCATTGTAATGCATCACCGGTCATATAAAAAGAAGCAACGTCCAATTTTTAGGCATCGGGTATGCGATGGAATGCAAAGAAGCGCTCGATTTGAAAAAGTCAACCCAATGTATTTGAACGAGAGAAGGGTGGAATTTCTAATTTTGGTAAATGCGGCTGTAGGGCAGAGTTAGGATTAGGCAAAAGTAGGGATGGTGTGGGTGGTGGTTGATGAAGAGGTTGTTTTTCTAATCTCGTGAGTTGATGTGTAATATCTGATAAGGATTTCTTAAGATCGGTATAGAGGGTAAAGCTCTTGTCGAGAGCCTCCGAATGTCATTCGATAGTGCTGCCAATGGACTCCATTTTGGAGAGGGATATAGATTGTTGATTTAACTGATCGGTGAGTTTGTGAAGAGATTCTTTGAGGGCTTTGTATCGAGTGACTAAACCTTCTCCCATGATGAGTAGGCTCGATGAAAGCACCAATGATGCAACCAGTACAATTATAGTGAATAAATGGAACAAGGGAAGATAGATAAGTAAGAAGGAAGAAGAGAGGATTTGATAGGGAAAGAAATTTTGATAAAATAGGCATATGTCTCTACTGCTCCATTACATAACATATTTAAACATAAGAATAACTGAATGCATAACTGCTAACACACGATCATAAAATGTTTGCCACTAATGCTACCCTTACCTAGTTATTCCCTTAATTTTGCTGGTACACGTGTCTCTCTAGTGCTCTTTCTCTTCACTTGGTTCTTTAGCTTGTGCTCTTTGATTATTTGGCTTGCATCAGGTAGGTTTGTAACCGATCTTCAGAAGTACTCCGTAGTAGACTAGTACAATAGATATGAAAAAAAACCAAAATAAAGATAGATGCGCCACCTGACTCAAAAGGAAATTATAATTAATCAATGGAGTTTCAACTTAGCATCTTCAGAAACAAGGTGGTATATCATCTCATTAGGAGGAACCTCGAGTTCCTCATACTTCACTTGTTTCCTGATGGCGAGATTAGCCAGCCCATCAGCACATTTGTTGGCATTATCTCCGCCAATATGCATAATTGTTATCTTGTTCTTGTCAGCTAGCTCCCTGCACTCCTTGATGATGTTCCAAGAATCATGGATGCTCTTCTTCTTACCTCAGTCATCATCTCGTCGAGTGACCCACTGAAAAGCACCTTGAATGTCTGTTTCAAGAATGGCTCCTTTGTAGCCAAGTTTATCCAGAAGCTTCAAGCCTTTGTGAATTCCATGTAACTCTGCTGTTTGATTATCAATCAAAGGTTTGAACCCAATAAAACCTCAAATCCATTTTCCATTATGATCTCGAAGGATTCCCCCATACGCACTGGGATGAAGCTTAGTTGAATCTATTCCCGAGCCCACATGGTGTTCGTTAGGACGATGTGCCCCATCAGTGTTCATTTTTAAACGACCTAGAGGTGGAGGAGACCAAGAGATACCGCTTGTTTTAGACTTTCCTTCAAGCACGTAGGAGGGTTCAGTTATCATCTTCATCTTCATTGCACTTCCGTTTTCTTGGGTATCTGTGTTGTAGGACCACATTACTGGATTTTTGCTTGCGTTCCTCTTCCTCTTGGTTAGTCCCATTTGTTCTAGATGAGCTTTCGGCAGCACCCATGGTTATGTTTCTTAAAATTAAGGGCTAAATATTAGAAATGATAGATTAAAGAAGGTGACTTAGAAACTACTACTGATCTGGCCTTTATAATGTCAAAGCAGTAGAACTATTCTCATTTATCATAAATTCCACATCTTTAATTATTATAATTAACGTTGTCCTTTTTCTATTAAGTTAATGATATTCGACTAATAAGTCTTGAATATGATAGCTTTCCCCATCGACCATGCATGGTGGTCGTTAGATGATCAATGTAGTGGGGGCGTCGTGGTTACCTTTTAAAAGTGATGACTTACCCTTGTTACTTAACTTGTTATGGAGGGTTTGGACGTAGTTTGTTTCTACAAAAACACCAACTTTGCTAGGCTTTTGATAAAGCCAAACCTGTGATTATCATGTTCAACTTGCTCCATTATTGATACGTACGAATTATTTTCTAATTCCACTCGACACCTTTCTTTCCCACTAAGTTTTTGCTTTTATACTATTCTAATTCACCTAAGTTACCACTAGTACAAAATATGAGTAATAAAGGTGGATACAACTTATCAATCTGAAATGTATTTTTCATTAAGGGTCCGTTTGGTTGCTGTCTTTCAGCAACAATTTAGGATTTATGATAGAAAATAGGTGTTTGGTGTGTCTTCATGGGTCTTATGATTGGGGACGAAGGACCAAAATTCGGCATCTATAAATGTAGGGTGGGGAGGCTAGGTTTGTAATATATTTGCTTTTGTTTTAATAGATAATTTGTCTTTTAGTAAAACAAGTGGGCTATGTCTCTATTTTTTTTCATTTTAATATGTTTTCTAATAATAATTATTTGTTTTTTATTTTATATTTATTTATAATAACAAATAATATTATAAACAATTATATTTTTCTCTCTCATCATTTAATACCAAATCTAAATCCTAAACCAAGTTCAAATCCAAATCCAAATCATAATCCTAAACCCATCTACAAACCAAACGGGCCCTAAAACTTCTCCAAATTAAGTATATACCTTTTCTAGAGTGAGGATCCAGTGAGAAGTAAATTAAAATAAGAAGTGGTGAGAAGTGACTATAACCATACATTTGAGATGCAACGACTTGCATTAGATGCATTTCTATTCATTTATATGCACCCCTTTGAGTTTCGAAAGTTAATTTGAAGTGTAAACGGTGAAAATCGATTTTTATGATTTCGACACTTGTAGAGGACCTAAATAAAAGAGAAAGCATGAAATGCATCTTATATACGTATATGCATCTAATCAAAAGCAATAAAACGCATTATGATGCATCTAAGATTATAGGGATGCATCTAAGTTAAGTCGGTGGATCTCGAATATACGGTTATGTTACTTCTTATCCTTGTTATTTTAAGACTACTTCTCATTTGATCCTAACTCCCTTTTCTAAATTACACATTAATATGAACCATGTATTACTATTAAAACATAATTTGTTTTAAGATAGAAAAGTTCATTCGCATACCAGTTTCTCCTCACATACCAAGAGACAAATCTCCACCATTATTTGAGTTTGATCTAATGATAGGGATTAATCTAAGATTTAATTTTATTTAATGGATAAGATTAAACCTTAAAAAACATTCACCACTCTTTCTTACATTTGTGTTTTTTAATTAAAACACATTTTCACCCTTATTTTTAAAAATTACATATCGCAAAAACTGCAAAACGTTAAGATATATAAATTACACCATCGTGACGAGCATTAAATTATCTTTCAATAGAGGGGCACTTTCATATACTTTCGACAATTTTTTATTTTTTTTGTTTTTTCTCGGTGTAGTATTTTGTTTGATATATCACGTGTGATATTACACTAATCTGTAAGTTAAAACACTTTACATGCTTTCGTAAAACGGGTATAAATATTTGTGTGGAACTTCAACTGACTCATCGTTTTGGGCATTGAAAAGTATATATCCTTAGCTTTTCAACCATTTATCATACATAATTTTTGGACCTCCAAATCAAAACAGTTTATTTATAAAAGTTGGTGAATATCGAAGAATTTTATTTTTTATCATCAAACTTACTTGAAGTATCACATGTGATATAACATATTTGTACGTTCGAACACTCAACATGATATCATGAAATGAGCGTAAGTATTTATGTAAAACATTAAATGGTTCATCATGTTTGACATTAAAAAATAAACATCTTTACCATTCTAACCATATATCAAACATAATATGTGAAAATTAAATTAAAACACTATTTTCTCATAAAGTTTTAACCCTTTTAATTCTACTAACAGTATAATATCACAAGTGATACATAACATTGATTACATGTTAAGAATTTCAAAAATAACCACAGTTAGTGCCACATTATATTGCTTTATCACATGTGATATTAATTATATGTGGAATACCATGACTAATGTCACATTATATTACTTTATCACATGAGATATTATTATTATTTATTTATCACTGGTGATACTACAATGTCAGGGGTAATAAATGTTAAGCCACGGGTGAATCTTACTTTATAAAGGTATTGGTATAGGGTTTAGTGGTTAGGGGTTTTGGTATAGGGTTTAGTGGTTAGGGGTTTAGGGTTTAGGGTATAGATTTTAAAGTTTATGTATATATATCACTTGTGATATTACACATAGTGGTTTGAGGTTTAGGTTTTTGGTATAGGGTAGTGGTCAAGGGTTTAGGGTTTTTGGTATATATTTTAAAGTTTATGTATATATCACTTGTGATATTATACCTAGTAGTTAGGGGTTTAGGGTTTTTGGTATAGGAATTAGTGGTTAGGGAAGGGATTTAAGGTTATTGGCATAAGGTTTAGTTGTTAGGGGTTTAGGATTTTTGTATAGGGTTTAGTGTTTTTTTTTTGGAACAGCAGATTTATTAAAACACAAAAACTTAGCAAGACGCTAGAATTACAACGTCACAAGATAAGGATTTTTGAGCCATTCGGTCCAACTGAACTAGGGTTTAGGGTTTAGTGGTTAGGGGTTTAGAGTTTTTGGTATAGGGGTTAGTGGTTAGGGATAGGGTTTAGGGTTATTGGCATAGGGGTTTAGTGGTTAGGGAAGGGGTTTAGGGTTATTGGCATAGGGTTTAGTGGTTAGGGGTTTAGGGTTTTTGTATATGGTTTAGTGGTTAGGTGTTTAGGTTTTTTGGTGTAGGGTTTAGTGGTTAAGGGTTTAGATTTTTGGTATACGGTTTAGTATATATCACTTGTAATATTATACCTAGTGGTTAGGGTTTAGACTTTTTGGTATAGGGTTTAGGATTTTTGGTATAGGGTTTAGGGTTTTTGGTATAAAATTTAAAATTTATGTATATATCACATGTGATATTATACATAGTGGTTAGGTATTTAGGGTTTTTGGTATAAGGTTTAATGGTTAGCGGTTTAAGATTTTTGGTATATATTTTAAAGTTAATGTATATATCAGTTGTGATATTATACCTAGTAGTTAGGGATTTAGGGTTTAATGGTTAGGAGTTTAGGGTTTTTGGTATAGATTTTAAAGTTTTATGTATATTTCATTTGTGATATTATACCTAGTGGTTAGGGGTTTAGGGTTTTTGGTATATGGTTTAGTGGTTAGGGGTTTAGGGTTTCCAGTATAAATTTAAATTTTTTGTATATATCACCTGTGATATTATATCTAGTGGTTAGGGGTTTAGGGTTGTTGGTATAAAGTTTAGTGGTTAGGGGTTTAGGGTTTTTGTGTTGGGACTTAAAAGACTTTAAGGATTCTTAGAGTTACTAATGCTCAGGTACATAATAAAAATTATGCTAAGTAGTTAGTACTGGTAGTATAAAGTTACCACTGTTAGTTACTACTGTTAGTATAATTTAGTACTAATAGTATAAAGTTACTACTGTTAGTTAAAGTTAACACTGCTCAGAGTTGAAGACTAAAATATAAGCTAAGTAGTTAGTGCTGCTAGTAGTAATGTTAAGACTGCTAGTACATGTTACTACTATGAGTACATATTAGTATTGCTAGTACTAATGTTACTACTGCTTGTGTTTATTAGTACTGCTGGTACAAAAAGTTTATGCTGCTGGATTACAACTGCTAGAAGCCTTACTATTGTCAAGAGGATAAAGACGGTTTAAAGAGATAAATATTGTTTGGAGAATAAGAATACTTGTGAAGATAAGTATTGAGATATTTTTGTACAAGATATGTATAATGTATTTGTTTAAGAGATTACGTTTATGTTTAGAAAAGATTATGATATCTAAGGAATGTATTGTAAGCCGACTATGACTCCTTTGTCTATAAAAGGAGGCTCTAGGACATTAGTTGAGATACAAGTTTACGAATCTTCATAGTTGTCAAGTCGATTTAGAAAAGCTTCAAGGTTGTAAACCCTACTACTAGTGAAGAGTACTCGTATTATTGATCTAATAATATTAGAGCGTTTGGTTTTATCTTTGTTTATTCACGATTACTATTTTATTCATAATACTTCTAGGTATTAAGGTGTAGATTCCGCATACACTTTAGTATACATACAAAGTTTTTACAACAAGTTATTTTGGATTTATTCAAGGTAATTTAACCTTAGACAACCTAAGGATTCAATCACAGATTGGGATCAACAAATGGTATCAGAGCTTTGCTTTGAGAAACTTTGATCTAGAAGTCATGTAATTTGAATCTGCACATAGTAATACTACTATGAAGCAAGGAAACTATGAAGACATATCTTCAAAGGCAATGTTGGCTATAGATGGTGTAGGTTTTGATTGGAGTGACATGGAAGAAGAACAAGTTCAAACAAACATGGCTCTGATAGCGTTTTCAGACTCTGAGGTATACACTGATAAAACTTGCTCTAAAACTTATCTGAAAAACTATTAAACTTTTAAGAAACAGTGTGATGATTTGATTGTTAAGCTTAATCAAACTGAATTTACAGCAGCTACTTATAAAAGAGGTTTAGCAACAGTAGAAGAACAACTTATCACATATAGAAAGAATGCGGTTCTTTTTAGTGAAGAAGTTGTAGCTCTTAAAAGAGAAGTAGCTTGCAAAGACTATGAAATAAATGTACTTAAAAGTGAGTTTGAAAAAGTTAAGCAAGAAAAAGAGGGTATTGAGTTTAAAATTAAGAAATTTAATAAAGCCTCAAAAGACATAGACAAGTTGTTAGAGAGTCAGATTACTGACAAAAGTAAAAAGGGTTTGGGGTATAGTGTTGTTCCTCTACCTCATCCTTTAATATATAATAGACCTAAAAAGCATGATTTGTCTTATTCTGGTCTTGATGAATTCAAAGAGCCTGAATTCAAAGGGTATGGTTCTAAGTATAGTAAGAAAGAGCCAAATGTTGTTTGTGATATGAAATCAGATGATTCTAAGGAAAATTCTGATAACTCTTTGGTAAAAGAACAAGTATTAAAAGATACAAGTAGCTTTGTTGAGTCTTCACTTAATGTTGATAAATAAACTGTTTTTCCTGTTGATAAAAAGGTAGAGTCTGTCAAACCTAAAAATCATGAAAAACTAGTTAAAAAGTTAGTTAGGTATGCTGAGATGTATAGATCAAAACTCCTAGGGGGAATCAAAGGAATTGGAATGAGCAGAAGTCCAATCAACTAGGAAGTAATTTTATGATGTATAACAAAGCTTGCTTTATTTGTGGGAGCTTTAATCATGTACATGCTCAGTGCAAATACCATCAAAGGGAAAGGATGGTATATGGGAGTAATTAGGGTGAACTACAACTATACTACCAAAATGACTCACCCTAATGCTCAAAGGAACATGGTTCCAAGATCAGTTTTAATGAAAACTGGCCTAAAAAGTTTTAATACTGCCAGGATAGTTAATACTGCTCATCCCAAATCTACAGTTTTTAGTGCTAAACCAATGTTATGTTTTCCAAAAACAGCACAATCAATTGTAAGAAGACCCTTTCAATCTAAAATAACATTATCTAACAAAAGGTTTACACATAAAGTTAATACTGCCAAGGCACAAGTAGTTAATACTGCTAGGCCAAAAACAGTTAAAATTGCTAGGCCAAATTCTGCAGTTGTTAATGCTGTTAGGATTAATCAGGTAAATACTGTAAAGGCCTCAGCATGTTGGGTTTGGAGACCCACCAAACCCAATAGTGCATCAATCACTTTGAAGAAACATAATTACATTGATGCACAAGGAAGGTCCAAGTCAGTGATGGCTTGGATAACCCAAAGGAATCTAGTTTCATTATTTTTATGTGCATAGCAAGCCACAACAAGATGGTACATGATTTGTTGACAGTGGATGCTCAAGGCACATGAATGGGAACATAGCTTATCTCTTAGATTTCAAGGAATTTGATGGCGGTTATGTTACATTTTGAGGAGGAGCACATGGTGATAAAAGTTTTGTAAAGGATTAGTATTGTTAGTCTTATCAATTACTATTGCTAAGTATAATTAGTACTGCTAGTTATACTTAAGACTGCTTGTTAAAACTGTTGGTCATACTTAATACTGTCAAAAAGAAAATACTTTGGATTATGTATTTTTGGCTATGGATTAACACTTGCAGGTAAAACATATTGAATACCTGATGTTGAATGCTTCACCTCTAAAGAATTAGTTGAGGGAAACTTAATGTTTTGGATAACAGTTTTTAACCTTTATTCATGGGTTGTGCATAAATATGGATCCTCATGAATTCTCACATGTCTATCTAGTCCTTTCTAGTGTGCTTGTGATGAATAGAGGCATGTTGTTGTATAATTTTTGAAGACAGAGTTAATACTGTTAAACATCTGTTAATACTGCTAGGCAAAAAATTAGTACTGCCAGGCAAAAGATAATGTTGTTGGGATGACATGAGAGCCAAAGTTACAACTATTAAGCAAATTCTTATCCCTTAAAGCATTGTTTAAGGGGAGACTACTTATGTCAATATATAGTCAAAGCATGGATGGAAGGATATGTTATATCAAAAGTGTGTTAAAAAGAATCAAAAATATCTAGGCATGTCAAAAGAGGTCGGGACACCAAGATACCCCAGTCTAGTGGTCCCCTTGTAAAGGTTGGTGATGAGGCTGTCCATAAGGAGTTGGGTGACAAAATGGAAAGGGCTGCCGCTACTGCTTCTAGCTTAGAAGCAGAGCAGGATAGTGGTAACATCAAATAAGACCTAATCCATGACAACACTTAATGGATCAAGTTCTTAGGGAATTGGTTCAAGTAGTGGTCCCAAGTGCCAAGATACCATATTGGGGGATATAGATGCTCAAACTAGGTTTGAGACTACATCTAAATAGTACAATGATCTACCTCTCTCAAGAGGTTACACACTTGGAAGTGGAGAGGACAATATGAAACTTTTGGAATTGATGGAAATGTGTATAAAACTGTCACAAATGTTGCATAAAAACAAATAGAGTGATTTGGTGAGCCAAAAGAAATGAGAGATTAAGTGATCTTAAAAATAGAAAGAGAGATGTGTGAATAAAAACATATATGAGTGATTATGTGAGAAAAAAGAATTGAGAGATATTGTGAGCATAAAAACAGAAAGAGAGCTTATGAGAAGAACCAATTGATGATAGAAGTCCTTTTTGGAAAGAAATTAAAGTTAGTGCTGGTAACTTAAAACTTAATGTTGTTAGTCTTCGGTTATTGGGTTACTTACTACTGTTAGGCATAATTTAATGCTGCCAATTCAAGTTAATGCTGTTGAGGGTGATTATATAAATACTTCGATTAAGGGTTTCATTCTATTTTTTATTCAATTTCAATCATTCAAACACTCTCTAACCATAAACCCTAACTCAATTTCATCTTTGATCATCAAAACACAACACAATGTCAACCCTAACTTTTGCTGATACTCACAACATGGTCGCATTCTTGGAAAAACTCGCTGAAAATGATGGATTTCATGAGATTATTTATTTTCTGAATGCTAATTAGATTCGCTATGCATTGACTGTCAATCCTATCATCTACACATTTTGCATTCAATAGTTTTAGGCAACGGCAAAGGCAAAAACGGTCAATGGTGAACGTCAGTTCCAAGCCCTAATTGATAAGAAGAAGGTGGTCATCACAGATACAAGCATTAGAAGTGATCTACACTTGAAAGATGCAAGAGGTACTGATTGTTTGCTAACTGCTACAATTTTTGAAGAACTGGCACGGATGGGGTATGAAAAACCTTCTCAAAAGATTACTTTTTATAAAGCTTTCTTTTCTCCGCAATGAAAGTTCTTAATTCATACCATTACACAATGCCTTAGTGCCAAAACCACTGCATGGAACGAATTCAGTAGTACAATGGCCTCTGCAATCATATGCTTGGCCACAAACCAGAAATTTAATTTCTCTAAGTATATCTTTGATGCTATGGCAAAGCACTTAGAGGGAGGGGTCAAGTTTTTTATGTATCCATGATTTGTTCAAGTGTTTATCAATCAACAGCTTAGGGATATGTCACATCATAAAAAGATCTATGTTAACCCCTCACACACAAAGAAAATCTTTTGCAATATGTAGAGAGAAGGAAAGGATTTTTCTAGGAGAATAACACCTTTGTTTGAAACAATGATGGTTCAAGCTAATCAGGAAGAGGGTGTAGATTCAGGCATTCCTACTGATTCTTATCAAACACCCATTACTACTCAACCATCATCCTCTAGATCTCAGAAGAAACAGTCCAGGAGGAAACAGAGGAAGGACACTGCAGTTACTCAAGAAGAGACACAACAAGATGACAGTGTTCCTACACCTTCCAATGATCCACCTCTTAGTGGTGAGGATAGCATGCAACTATCTGAATTGATGATTTTATATACTAACTTACAAAAATAGGTTCTTGATTTAGAGAAGGCAAAGGATGCTCAAGCAAAGGATATTGCTGATTTAAAGAAGAGGGTCCATAAGTTGGAAAGGAAAAAGAAATCAAGACCTACAGGATTAAAAAGACTAAGGAAAGTTGGTATGTCTAGAAGAGTTGAATCCTCTGAGGATAAAGATAGTTTGGGTGATCATGAAGATGCATCCAAACAAGGGAGGAGTATTGAAGACATTGATAAGGATGCTGATGTTTCTTTAGTTGATGATACCCAGGGGAGGTCAGATGATGCAGAAATGTTTGATACAAATGATCTTCATGGTGATGAAATAGCTGTGGATATGCTAGTTGGTGAGAAACAAGAGCAGAGTGCAAAGGAAAGAGAAGTAAATACTAGTGTTAAAGATAGTGTTGCCCCTACAACTATTGAAGAAATAACTTTGGCTCAGACACTTATTCAAATCAAAGAAGCTAAACCTAAAGTTGTTACTACTGCTGCTACAACACTAACAACTACAAGACCCAAGGCTAGAGGGGTTCTAGTACAAGAGCTAAGTGAATTCAGAACTCCACAAGAATCACAACCTTCAATGATTAAAGACAAAGGCAAAGCAATCATGATTGAGCCTGAAGTTCCTCTGAAAAGAAAAAATAAAGTTTCTCTTGATGAAGATTTGGCAAGAAATCTTCAAGCTCAGTTGGAGGCTGAACTTATAGAAGAAGAAAGGCTTGCAAGGAAAAAGGAAGAAGAAGCCAACATAGCTTTGATCGAGTCATGGGATAATACACAAGCTATGACGGGGGCAGATTTTGAGTTAGCTTAGAGGCTACAAGCAGAAGAACAAGGAGAGATAACTATTGAAGAAAGATCAAGACTGTTTGTAGAACTTATGAACAAAAGAAAGAAACACTTTGCAATGCTTAGAGCTGAAGAGAATAGAAGAAAGCCACCAACTAAAGCTCAAAAGAATAATCTAATGTCTACTTATATTAAAAACATGGGTGGATACAAACATAATCAGTTAAAGAGCAAGAGCTATGAAGAGATCCAAAAGTTGTTTGATAATAAAATGAGGAGAGTAAATACTTTTATTCCTATGGATTCTGAGCTAGTTAAAAGCCAAAAGGAAACAGAAGAAAGTTCTAAAGGTACAGAGGATGAACTAGAATCTGATAAGCCAAAGAAGGCAAAAAGTAGTGACGAGAAAGCTAAAGGCAGCAGAAAGAAGATACTTGGTAAAAAAAGAGCAGGGAAGGAGCAACTACAAGAATCTTTAAAGAGACAAAGAATGGAAGATGATAAAAAGACAAATGAGCATGAAGAAGTTGAAGTAGATGATGAAGCTGAGCTGAAAAAGCATCTGGTGATAGTCAAAGATGATGAAATAGCAATTGATGCTACACCACTTGCTACTAAACCACCAGTGATTATTGAATACAAGCTTCTTAAAAAAGGAATAATGGTACATTATCAATTGATAAGAGCAGATGGAAGTTCCAAGAGATATTCTTCAATGATTAAGATGCTTCAAGATATTGACAGAGAAGATTTGTAGACTCTTTGGAAGTTGGTCGAAACAAATCATGGTGATATAAGGCCTAATGATGAACATGAAAGAGTGTTGTAGGGTGATTTAAAAGTCATGTTTAAACCAGACATTAGAAGTGATGTGTGGAGAAATCTACAAGGATATACAGTGACTGTTTAGAAATTGTATGATTCATGTGGAGTGCACTTTGTAAGGTTTGGAAATGTGCACATCTTCATGTTAGTTGAAAAGAGATATCCCCTCACACCAATAATAATCACCAATATTCTAAACAAGATACTTCAAACTAATTATTGGAATGAGATGTGCTATCAACTACTCAAGCTTATGGTAAAGCAGCAACATGTCGATAAAAGTTTTTGAATTCATCTTTCTGATAAGGGAATGAAGACTTAAACAAAGAAACTTCAAGATTCAAAAATGAACACGAAGAATTAGAGGAGGATTGTTGGGACTTAAAAGACTCAAGTGATTCTTATAGTTACTACTGCACAAGTACATACTGAAAGAATTATGCCTAAGTAGTTTGTACTGGTAGTAAAAAAGTTACACTGCTAGTTACTACTGTTAGTATATATTTAATACTGTTAGTATAAAGTTATTGCTGTTAGTTGAAGTTAAGACTGCTCAGAGTTAAAGACTGAAATATAAGCTAAGTAGTTAGTACTGCTAGTAGTAATGATAAGACTGCTAGTACAAGTTACTATCGTGAGTGTATATTGGTACTGCTAGTACTACTGTTACTACTACTCATGTTATTAGTACTGCTGGTACATAAAGTTATTACTGTTGATACAATTGCTTAGAAAGGACATACTACGGCCAAAGGATAAAGAACGTTTAAAGAATAATATGGTTTGTAGAACAAGAATACTTGGCAGATAACATTGAGATATTTTTTGTACAAGATATACAAATGTATTTGTTTAAGAATTCATTAAGTTTATAAACATTATGATATCTTAGGAATGTATTGTAAGCCAACTAGGACTCTTTAGTCTGTAAAAGGAGGTCCTAGGGCATAAGTTTTGCATATAAGTTTTCATAGTTGTCAAGTCGATTTAGAAAAGCTTCAAGGTTGTAAACCCTAGTACTAGTGAAGAGTACTCGTATTATTGATCTAATAATATTGGAGCGTTTGGTTATATCTTTGTTTATTCAAGATTACTGTTTTATTCATAATACTTCTAGGTATTAAGGTGTAGATTCCGCATACACTTTAGTATACATACAAAGTTTCTATAACAAGTTATTTTGGATTTATCTAAGGTAATTTAACCTTAGACAACCTAAGGAATTGATTAAGGATTGGGATCAACAAAATTCCTTATATGAACAACCTACCCGGTTGCCATTCACTATCACATTCCCAACGTTCCCCTGAACATTCTCATTAACCACATTACCATTTTGATTTCCAACACTCCCTTGGTTACTAACCTGGGCCAACATGGCGGGTAAGAGGTTTCGCAATTGCTAGGCAATGATCGTTGGGAAGTCGGTTGCACCCCCATTGGCTCACTCTACATTCCCATTAGCTCTCTCTACACCCCCATTAGCTCCCCTACCTAGGCCATTTCTTTGACCAATAAATTCATCAACAAGCTCATCATTACCTTCCCTAGGTCTTCTACCCCTTCCACCTCTACTAACTCGTTCACCCGTTCCCCCTCCTAGTGATTAGGCAGCAGGTCGGCCAGCACTTCGGGTTCTTATCCTAGGCGGCATTATCTATATGAGGGAGAACATGGGCAACGTTAGGTAAATGGGAAGACTAGCACACATTCATCGAATATCTTGCTATACAAAACCAAATATACGCGCAACACCACCCTAAGGCGTCAACATCGATTTGTGCGAAAAACAATACCAATTATGAGTGAGTTATACACGCTATATTATGTTGGGCCACCGGACTTAATATTCGCATCTTCCCATGTCAATTCAATATTGAGCCCACTCCATTTCATGACTGACATAAAACGGCACCCAAACATAACACACAAAGGCACACCAAAAGCGGAACACCGCACACATAGATCCTATACGCAACTAAACGGCGGATCTTAGGTTATAGTCTAGGCCAATCCACCTAGTTCTCTATAATCTGGATCTGATACCAATCTGTCACACCTCGACAATGGCGGAAACTCAGGAATGCAACATAATGATCAATCATAACACAAGGTACAAAAATAGAGAAAACTACATTGCATAAACTCCAAGTGCTATGAAGACTATCAAACTTGAACAAACTCAAGTGATGTCCCAAATCGCAACCAAAATCCACAAATCCCTTACATTTATTCATATGCCCTCGCAGGGGACCATAACCAAACTTAATCTAAAATCTCCAAATACTAAATCACCAACAAGCCATCAAGAATCTTCCAACAAATTCCACACGGATACTTCAAAGTCTTCTATTAATCACCCAACAATTCCTCTGTTCACTTCACCTGAAAATGATACTCGAAAACGTCAACAATAATGTTGGTGAGCTCGTAGGTTTGACCTTAAACCCAAAAGTTGTGCCAATATTTCAACAGTAGACAATAGTGTTATATGACAGTGAATATATGCTAACAATCCAAGACATAGCATCCCCGCTAGTCATGTCTCAACATCCAATAATAAATCCGGAGTCGCAACTCCCAATTACAAACGCAACTAAAGGGCCTACCACTGGAGCACTATATAGGGCGTACCACACAGAACCTTGCTGCCAAAACAAAGGAGCGATGCAAGACCACACAGAACCTTGTAGCCAAACACATTACAGAACAAGTACCACACAGAACCTTGCCATGCCAAACACAGTACATGCAAGTAAATCAACACATAATATTCACATAACAGTCATAAGCACATATCTTGTCCCAAAAACAAAACCATATTTCACACAGATCAATTCAAAACATTTCAAAACACACTTGAGTATCATTTTCCACTAACGGAAAAACAGTAAAAAAGTGGAGCTACGAGAACTCACCTTAAGCAAGCCTTTAGCAACCAACTTCTACTACACAAGCAAATGCAACGACGCCCGCACACGACCTAGTCCAGTTAATGTCTCATTTTAATCAATCACTTCCAAAATAATCTTCACGTTTGATGCATAGAGTCTAGACGCGTTGTATAATTACCCAAAACAGTTTTAGTGGTGTGATGGTTGATGACTTATCTCCATAATCATATCAATCTCATTCTCTGATAATACATACTTATACTATTTAGCGTAAATAGATAAGTAATATGATAAATATTTATAATTATTAATTATAAATATATCTCGACAATCCATTCCGTACACCTTAATCACTTCAAAATAATCATTCATTGATTGAAAAAGACACGTTTAATCACAACAAACACCTTAGGAAAGTTTTGAGAAAATTATATTTCTTTGTCTTTTAGTGAATTTATTAATTTAATAAAATAATATTTCATTATTAAAAATCAAAAATCATGTTTTAAGTAAAATTTCTAAGTAAAAACTTTTTATGAAATTTTGACATGACCCGTATGTGTTTATAACGTTTTTTCAAGGTTTCAAACCTTAATTTTCAAACACTTTTCACAATTCGACACTTTTTGACAAAATTCCAAAATCTTAAACTTTAACGTTCACCAAAACGTTTTCTTCAAAATAATGATCAATATCAGTTCGTAAATACATTTCGCTTTCAAAAAGTCCACCAAAACTCTCAAAATGACCAAATATTGCTTATTGGGCCGCAAGGCCCAACAAGGGTCCATTAGGACATTTATAAGTACAAAACACTATTTAAGTTCAAAACCAAAGTCCATTTACATATATAAGTATATACTTATATGTAGAACTAATCCGAACCACAATAAGCCCTCCTATTAAGCCGCGGCTCCAATAGACTTATTGGGCTGTGAGTCCATAAACTCCAAAATACGTATATTAAGCTTTAAAATAAGCTAATAAGCTACGTATCGCTTTCGGTTACTACCATAAGCCTCAAAAATAGTCCACGAACATACACCATAACATGATATAGTCAAAAATCATTTCCATTGTGTTAACCACACAAGCCGTGAGCTATAAGCTCAAAATAAGCCAATATATAACTTAAAAATAAGCCCGGATAAGCTATACAAGCTACTATAAAAAATAAGCATTCTAGCATCATACATTATTTAACCATCACGACCACAACATCAAAACTACAAAAACCCTCTTTTTCTTTCTTTTATTACACGAACCAAACACACCCTTTTTCTTTCGTTTTAGCTTCCAAAAATCAATTTTCACAACGATCAACTTGTACAACTAACATCTATGCATCAAAATAAACCCAAAAGGACAAACAAAATTTAAATTTGAAAACTTATAAGAAAATCTTCAAATTTGTAGATTTCGACACGAACCGGACAACCCAAACGTTGTTTAAATGAATAACCAAACACTAGAATCAACCCCAAATATTTATATCTTCATGTTTTCTTGATCAAAATTCAAAAATATATTATGTGTGTGTGTGTAGCTCGGACGAACCACAAGGGAGAGGAAGAGAGGATATATTTTTGTAAAGATGAACTATGTGAGAAATGCTTAGATGTTAAGCATATAAGTGTACACATTTTAGACAAACATGCTAAAAACTAGCCTTCTTGTTCCTCCTTGACTTCCTTGACTGTCCTAAGCATCCTAAGGGGTGTTGGTCTTTCTTTTTGTGTCGAAATCACTTAAAAGCTCGTAAAACTCAACCGTAAAATTTACCCCAAAGTTAAAAAGCATTTTTATTCACCTTAAAAATACTTTTCCATTAACTTAGAGTATTCACTTGCCATATTTACACTTTAAACCCTTCAAAACTCAATTTGGACATTAACGGACGTGTCAAACTCGTTTTTCGGCATTTCTCAAAATTCACGGGTTAAACCACCCGGATTACACATAACACAATAATTCCTTCCAAAAAGGGATTATTAATCACAATAAACGTCAAATCATCACTTATCTCATAAAATCACCATCGTCAACACGGTACAAAATCTGAATAAACTAACAAAAGTCAAATAGCCCAAAGGACTAATTAATGACATAAATATCAGAACACAAAAAGGGCAAAGGCTACAATATTCTTCATTGGTTCCAAGCGAGTACTAAATAGCTTCAAACTTCTCTGCATTACACATTCTTTTGTTAGGCTGTTCATTAATGGATTCAGATGTATTGCAATATTTACGCTTCATCTGACTTTGTTCATCTTCCTTTTTGGTGTCGCATTTTCTGTCCTGTTAATCATGAAAAGCATGAAGAACGAACAACTTATATTGTTATTAACCAAGATTCTGTCATTCATTCGTCTCTTATTCCAACTCCCATTCATCCAAGCATATAACAATACCTTTTTTGTTCTTCCATCTATTTTCATATGTTTATTAATTCGCGATACGAATTCAAGTGGATCTATCCCCCAGTTATCTCCTTCGTCCAACATTTCTTCTTCTCCATCGTATGATTCGGATAAAATTTTACAGAAAAATTTCTCAACAAGTTCTTCCAAATGGTGATTTTTCCTTCTCCCTCGTTTATCCACCATTGTTTTGCGTCATCAGCTAGCGAGAGAGGAAAGATTTTCTTGTATTTGGGAATCCACACCAGGATATAGATGAATCAATCATTTGAAGTAACAAGCATTGTGGTTTATTACATCATCGTCAATCATCCGTGGTATCATTCCAATTGTAATTCCTCCAAAATTCCTTAGCTGATTTTCAATGTTTATATCGTTACTGGTGATAGAAAGATTCGATTTATTTTGAGCATTCACTACGTATTCTTCTAAAGTTAGTTCTGCCATGACTTCTTATGGTATCTTATTCAGTCTGTTGAACTCCTTGTCATGCACTAACTGAAACAAGGGATAAACAATCAGTAGGATGGGTTCTTTTGGATAGAAAATTTTTTAGCACGAAAATCAAATACGAAAACTAAGATCTTGATTCTGTTACAGATGATTAATATGCCGTATCTAATGGAAGTGGATACGCCGCATTAATCAGTTCAATGAATACGCTGTATTGGACAGAAAGTTAGATACGCCATATCCAATGGATGTAGATACGTCGTATTCAGTTATCGACCACAACAGTGTATTAGCAAAACAGTTAAATTAAACACACAAATATACAAACAAACAATTAAACTAACAAATATACAAAATATACAGAATATACACTAATCTAATTAACACTACTCTTAAAGGTTAGATCTAATGTTAAAAAGCAAAACATAAAATAAAAACCAAGATTAATTTTCACTCCCTGGCAACGGCGCCAAAAACTTGATCGTGTCGTTGTGTGGTGTTTATTTATGATAGTTCAAGTTTTAAATTTATATTTTTCCGACTTAACCAAAAACAACACTTTAATGGGCAGTGTACCCGGTCGGTGGTAGATTTGTGGTAAGTAGGGTGTCGAACACTTGAAGCGAGGTTAAATCTCTCAATTTATTTATATTTTGGTTTACCTAATCTAAGTTAATTCTAATCTATGTCAAACCTATGCTAATCCTATGTTAGTTCTAATCCTAATTCTAACAGGTAAAAGGGGGGTTTTCAGCCTGAGAGACTGGCACGGGTTTGGTTGGTGAATACAATCAATTCAAGACACTTTAACCCACGCAAACTAATTAACAGAAGATAAAAGAGCGGTCGAGCCTTATGATAGAAAACTGTATTAACCATTATTAATCTGATTAGAACGTTGGTTTGTTTATTAAGTGCAATGATTTCTTCTCTCGAGGTGGCATATCATTCTTAAGACTTAGGCGGGACTTCTTCCTAAGACCTAGACACATTAATTCTGTCACAATTAAAGCATCCACATAAAACATCCTTATATGCTAATTATAATTTATCTTATGGATTAAAGCAATGGTGATCTTGTTAAACCCTAGCTCATAGAGACTTTACCCACTTACCGCTTAACGGCAAATCTGACATGGTATACGTTTATTGTCCGACATACCGGCAGAGTGAGCATGACTCACCCGAATGGGGATGTCAATCCCAAATAGATCTATTTATAACATTCACGCTCACAATAAGTAATTGACAGTTCATGATAATGGGCTCAGAGGGTTATCACTAGTTAGGCAAACACGTAATCGTAATGTAAAATGTCCCCTTGCGTCCAATTGTAAAACATGCATATGTTTCTCACACCAAAACTTATAAATCATTATAAATGTAAAAAGTGGGGCTATGAACTCGCATTGAGTGAGTGAATCGATAATGTAAATCACAAACAGAGACAATATATAATTCTATATAGCTACATCACCATATAATTGTATTTGTGAAATCATATTTATAAAGTTAAAATGTTTATAAATATTACTTTAGTAAAAATGGCGTAACTTTATCGTTTTATGTCTGTTTGTTATGTTCTTTATGCCCACGCTTTTGTATTAAGACGATGTATCAAAATATTACATTTTTATATTTTCAACCCTCTAGTGAACAGTACTTTTTACTGTTCAAGGACTTTTAGAAATTTATTTTTATAAATTTAATTATCATAAACTCGTAAAAGTCGTATCTTATTCGTTTTAACTCCAATTTTAGTTATTCTTTCGAGCACGTCTTCGTAATTAAATTTTTTATCTAACTAATGTATTTTCCAAAATGTATCTGATATGAATAGTGATTTTTACTGTTCATAGTTTATAAAATTATTTTTATAAACGTATTTATTATCGTAAACATGAAAAATCCATAACTCCTTCGTTATTGATCTAAAAATTATGATTCTTAATGTTTTGGAATCATAAAAATATGTAATTTCTGAGAAAAATAACCAGTCATTTATATCAGAGGTGAATTGTAATAAGTTTTTATAAAATTTCTTTTATAAAAGCGTTTATTATCGTATAACTTGCAAATGTCGTATCTCCTTCGTTATAAATTAGTTTTTTGAGTTCTCTATGTTGATCCCAATCCTTGATCGATTCCTTAGGTTGTATAAGGTTAAATTACCTTGGATAAATTGAAAATAACTTGTTGTAGAAACTTTCTATGTATACTAAAGTGTATGCTGAATCTACACCTTAATACCTAGAAGTATTATGAATAAAACAGTAATCGTGAATAAACAAAGATATAACCAAACGCTCCACTATTACTAGATCAATAATACGAGTACTCTTCACTAGTACTAGGGTTTACAACCTTGAAGCTTTTCTAAATCGACTTGAAAACTATGAAAACTTGTATGCAAAACTTATATCTCAACTAATGCCCTAGGACCCCCTTTTATAGAATACGGAGTCCTAGTCGGCTTACAATACATTCCTAAGATATCATAATCTTTTCTAAACATAAACGTAATATCTTAAACAAATACATTATGCATATCTTGTACAAAAATATCTCAATACATATCTTCACAAGTATTCTTGTTCTCCAAACAATCTTTATCTCTTTAAACAGTCTTTATCCTCTCGACAGTAGTAAGTCTTCTAGCAATTGTAAGTCTACTAGGGTTTACAACCTTGAAGCTTTTCTAAATCGACTTGACAACTATGAAAACTTGTATGCAAAACATATATCTCAACTAATGCCCTAGGACCTCCTTTTATAGACTAAGGAGTCCTAGTCGACTTACAATACATTCCTAAGATATCATAATCTTTTCTAAACATAAACGTAATCTCTTAAACAAATACATTATGCATATCTTGTACAAAAATATATCAATACATATCTTCACAAGTATTCTTGTTCTCCAAATAATTTTTATCTCTTTAAACCGTCTTTATCCTCTTGACAGTAGTAAGTCTTCTAGCAGTTTAATTCAGTAACATAAATTTTTGTACCAACAGTACTAATAAACATAAGCAGTAGTAACACTAGTACTAGCAGTACTAATATATACTCACGATAGTAACATGTACTAGCAGTCTTAACATTACTACTAGCAACACTAACCACTTAGCTTATATTTCAGTCTTCAACTCTGAGCAGTCTTAACTTCAACTAACAGCAGTAACTTTATACTAACAGTACTAAATTATACTAACAGTAGTAACTAGCAGTGGTAACTTTATACTACCAGTACTAACTACTTAGCATAATTTCCATTATGTACCAAAGCAGTAGTAACTCTAAGAATCCTTGAAGTCTTTTAAGTCCCAACAATCCTCCCCTAAACTTGATGTTCATCTTCTGAATCTTCAAGTTTCTTTGTTAAAAGTCTTCATCATTATCAGGAAGATGCATTCAAACCTTTTATTGACCCTTTTGCTGCTTTACCATAAGCTTGAGTAGTTGATAGCACATCTCATTCCAATAATCAGTTTGAAGTTTCTTGTTTAGCATTTTTTGTGATTGTTATTGGTGTGAGGGGATATCTCTTTTTAACTAACATAAAGATGTGCACATTTCTAAACCTTACAAAGTGCACTCTACATGAATCATACAACTTCCAAATAGTCACTGTATATCCTTGTAGATTTCTCCATACATCACTCTTTATGTCTGGTTCAAACATGACTTTTAAATTACCCCACAACACTCTTTCATGTCCATCTTCAGGCCTTGTATCACCATGCTTTGTTTTGACCAACTTCCAAAGAGTCTCTAAGTCTTCTCTGTCAATATCCTAAAGCATCCTAATCATTGAAGAATATCTCTTGGAACTTCCATCTGCTCTTATCAATTTATAATGTACCATTATTCTTCTTTAATAATCTTGTATTCAACAATCACTGGTGGTTTAGTAGCAAGTGGAATAGCATCAATTGCTATATCATCATCTTTTACTATCACCAAATTCTTTTTCAGCTCAGCTTCATCATCTACTTCAACTTCTTCATGCTCATCTGTCTCTTTATCATCCTCCATTCTTTGTCTCTTTGAAGATTCTTGTTGTTGCTCTTTCTTTGCTCTTTTCTTACCAAGTATCTTCTTTCTGATGCCTTTAGCTTTCTCCTTACTACTTTCTGCCTTCTTTGACTTATCAGATTCCAGTTCATCCTCTGTTCCTTTAGAACTTTCTTCTATTTCCTTTTTGCTTTTAACTACCTCAGAATCCATAGGAATAAAAGTATTTACTCTCCTCATTTCATTATCAAACAACTTCTGGATCTCTTCATAGCTCTTGCTCTTTAACTGATTATGTTTGTATCCACCCATGTTTTTAAGATAAGTAGACATTAGATTCCTCTTTTGAGCTTTAGTTGGTGGCTTTCTTCTTTTCTCTTCAGCTCTAAGCATTGCAAAGTGTTTCTTTCTTTTGTTCATAAGTTCTACAAACAGTCTTGATCTTTCTTCAATAGTTATCTCTCCTTGTTCTTCTGTTTGTAGCCTCTAAGCTAACTCAAAATCTGCCTCCATCATAGCTTGTGTATTATCCCATGACTCAATCAAAGCTATGTTGGCTTCTTCTTCCTTTTTCCTTGCAAGCCTTTCTTCTTCTATAAGTTCAGCCTCCAACTAAGCTTGAAGATTTCTTGCCAAATCTTCATCAAGAGCAACTTGATCTTTTCTTTTTAGAGGAACATCAGGCTCAATCATGATTGCTTTGCCTTTGTCTTTAATCATTGAAGGTTGTGATTCTTGTAGAGTTCTGAATTCACTTGGCTCCTATACTACAACCCCTCTAGCCTTGGGTCTTGTAGTTGTTATTGTTGTAGCAGCAGTAGTAACAACTTTAGGTTTAGCTGCTTTGATTTGAATAAGTGTCTGAGCCAAAGTTATTTCTTTAATAGTTATAGGAGCAGCACTATCTTCAACACTAGTATCTACCTCTCTTTCCTTTGCCCTCTACTCTTGTTTCTCACCAACTGGCATATCTACATTTACCTCATCACCATGAAGATAATTTGTATCAAACATTTCTTCATTATCTAACCTCCCCTGGGTATCATCAACTAAAGAAACATTAGCATCCTTATCAATGTCTTCAATGCTCCTCCCCTGTTTGGATGCATCTTCATGATCACCTAAACTATCTTATCCTTAGAGTATTCAACTCTTCTAGACTCACCAACTTTCCTTAATCTTTTGAATCATATGGTTCTTGATTTCTTTTTCCTTTCCAACTTTTGGACCCTCTTCTTTAAACCAACAATCTCCTTTGCTTGAGCATCCTTTGCCTTCTCTAAATCAAGAACCTGTTTTTGTAAGTTGGTGCACAAAATCATCAATTCTGATAGTTGCATGCTATCCTCACCACTAAGAGGTGGATCATTGGAAGGTGTAGGAACACTGTCATCTTGTTGTGTCTCCTCTTGAGTAACTGCAATGTCCTTCCTCTGTTTCCTCCTGGACTGTTTCTTCTGAGACCTAGAGGATGATGGTTGAGTAGTAATGGGTGTTTGGAGAGAATCAGTAGGAATGCCTGAATCTACACCCTCATCTTGAGTAGGTGATATTGGCTAAAATATACATATTTTGTACCCCGTAAAACACTATAAAAGGACTAAAAACACTAAAATATAGATAATTATGTTGCAAATATGTTTGTATTGTGTTTTTATGTCTTACAGGTAAAAAGGATTGAAAATGTTGATTAATGAAAAATTGTAGAAATCATGGATATATCAAGAATTTAACCCCTCCATCTAAGTGTTTCACCATAGCATCAAAAATGTAGTTAGACAGATTAAATTTTTGGTTTGTAGCTAAGCATATGATTAAAGAAGCCATTGTACTACTGAATTCATTCCATGCAATGGATTTGGAACTAAGGCATTGGGTAATGGTATGAATTAAGAACTTCCATTGCGGAGAAAAGAAAGCTTTATAAAATGTAAGCTTTTGAGAAGGTTTTTCATACCCCATTCGTGCCAGTTCTTCAAAAATTGTAGCAGTTGGTAAACAATCAGTACCTCCTATGTTAGGAATACGAAATTCCTAGAAAAGTCTCGGTCACTTCATAGATATCGGTAGATGGCTCGTATAGAAATATTTAGAAACTTAGTGGACTAGTTAGTCCAAGGCCCATGGAAAGCCCATGCAGGCTAAGGCCTAACCGGCCACTAACTAAGTATAAATATCCTCTCCACACATGGAGAGGGTGTTGGTTGGTTGGTTTTGTTCTCACTTTGCTAATGAATTATATGTTTCTTACTTTCTCTCTCTAGAATACATCCATCCTTCAACTTTCTCTCACTAAGTTCCTTCCCATTTCATATCAAAGATTACTTGTATTCTTCAATTGGTATCAAGAGCTATGGAGTGGTGTGTTTAGTTTTTGTGTTTAAGCTTTCTTTTTGGTTTGTTTGTTTCATTTGTAAAATCATCCTTTATTTTTTTCTTTTGATTCCAAATCTATTGTGTACACTAAAGGATTATTTACCTTGGTAAATCTGATCTAGTATCTTTATGATATAGGTGTACAAGCTTTGAATCTAGAAAAATATCATTTTTGGTCATCTTTTGTGTTCAAAACCTTTATAAAGAACAAAATCTTGATTTTAAAATTTTCGGCTTAAAAACCTTAAAGTTTCTATTTTCCTTGTTCCCATAGGGTTAGTAACACTAGTTGTACAAGTATTTTTGCAAAACAATCATCAAAAGGTGTCTTTTATGTTTTTAAGTTTTTGGGTTTCGTAGTAGTGGAAGTCGAACAACTAAAGTCGAACAACTGAGTCGAACAACTCAAGTCGAACAACTGAGTCGAACAACTCAAGTCGAACAACTGAGTCGAACAACTCAAGTCAAACAACTTGAGTCGAACAACTCATTTCAAGGGAAACTGAACAACTCACTTCAGTTAGAACCGAACAACCCGAACTCTATTAGAACCGAACAACTTCCTTTAAGTTGAAACCTAACAACTCGACTAAGTGAAAACCGAACAACTTGACTTGTGTGGAAACCGAACAACTCAACTAAGTGAAAACCGAAAAACTTGACTTGTGTGGAAACCGAACAACTTGACTTGTGTGGATACCGAACAACTCGACTAAGTTGGAAACCGAACAACTTGGCTTTTGTAGAAACTGAACAACTCAAGTTTTCAAAATTATACAGTTTATTTCGTAGACTTGTAAAATCCCATGAAACATTTATTTGTTTTTCCTAATTTTGTCAAGAATTGTAAAATCCCATGTAGTTTCATAAATTAAAACACTTAAAAGACAACTTAATTAAACACAATTACTTTTTACCACCGTCCGATCAACCAAGTAATCTTTTAACATACACATTTCTCAATGACGACTCTTGCTGACAAAGCGATTCTTTCGGGTACCGACAATCGTCCACCTATGCTGGAAAAGGATATGTATGACTCTTGGAAAAGCAGAATGGAGTTATACATGATGAATAGACAACATGGATGAATGATCCTTGAATCCGTTGAAAATGGTCCACTCATTTGGCATTCAATTGAAGAAAATGGAGTGACAAGGCCAAAGAAATAATCTGAGTTATCTCCTACGGAAGCAATTCAAGCCAATTGTGACGTCATGTAACATTTCGCATTTTTAGGTCATTTACGACTTCATTTATTCCATTATTTATTTTTAGGCTTTTACGCGTTCGCTTTTAATTTCTACCGTTTAGCTAAATCGCGTAAACTAAAAATGAACGTTTAACGTAAACGGGCATCAAACAATTAAATGTTTACGTCAAGTAAGTGTTATAAAGTTATTAGGATGATAATTTATAACTTTACGCTTTTTATTTTTGTTGGTTACGTAAAACGTTTACGTAACGCAATAAAACTAGACTTTTGCATGCATGGCAAACCATAATACTCAATACCCAAAAATATACTACAAACTTATGTGTGCATGTTTACTTGGCCGAAAATGTACATACAAACACATACAACACATCTAAATTAAATCAAATAGCCTAACAACTATCCACCCACCAATAAACTACTATATGTTTAAAACCCTTGGATATTACCTTCCTACTTTTACCAAATTAAAAGTCAAATTCTTGTCCCATACACATGCTTGTGTTCGGCTGAGAATGAGGAAAGGGAAGAACGAGAAGTGAACCAACTTTGCATGCTTTAGAAATGTCCCATCAACTCTTACACTAGATTAAGCAACAATGTGTAATATCCTTTAGATCTAAACCTTAAAATTTAGTAAACTATTCTCCCTTGTGTACTTGAGGTCACGGCTGGAAGCAAAGCACCAAGAAAACGTGCTCAAGCCACATCAAATCATTCTTACACTTAAGCATGTAAGCCTCCCTTGTCCCATACTTGTTTCTTACATCCCTACACCCTAAACCTATATTAAACACATAAAACCCATGCTCTATGTTAACTCAAAATCGGATACACCCTAAGCCACACCCAAATTCAAATTACTAGTTGCTAAGAGAGTGTACATCTTGTCTTGCTATAAAAAGAACCTCCAACAGTGGAAGTAAAACCTCACACTTATCATTTCAAAACAAAAACAAACACAACACACTCTCTTGCTCACCCCTAACTCACGGTTCACTCACACATCCATATTCAATCCACTACTTTAATTTCTAAGGACACATAAGCATACTAGGGTTAGTATATACCATATCTAAAGTCATTCAAAGAGTATTGGAAGCTCGGTTTGGGGTTATACAAGTGGGTTAACTCATTTAAGGGAGCTTAACGAAATTCCTACTCGGGTTGCTAACACTCGACACCCGCCATCTCATTCTCTTCACTCTAGGACTGTTGTAAGTCGACACTCATTTTAAACCCTTTTTCATTTCGTGATTATGCGTATTAGACTCGTAGTATTAAGGTAAATGGGTTACAATGCGTGACCCATTCCATTTCCTTTTCACTTTGTTCGTTATCTCGGCTTGTGTGGCACTTAATATGACCCTCATTCATAACATAAATCACCCCTAGACAAACTTAAGTTTACTTGACCTCTCGGACTCAAAAACGAGAATGACGTTTGCATGAAATATTAAGCATGATATTTAACTAATCTACACGTGAACCTTGTCATGCAAATGGTTGGCTTGGTTAAAGAAACGACATAGTGTCTAAATATGTTTTTGCATGAAAAGTAGAGTAGCTTAAATGCACTCATTTAAACCCCAAGCTTGTCGTTCCGTTAAGGGCGTGGTCACGAAACAAGGAAAAACAAAAACAGTAAGTTAGCAACTCACTATTGGGCCGACCTAAGCCCAATAAGGGCAACACATTTTTATTTCTAATCTAAAACAGGAAGTATAAAAACATTGGGGGCTTGTTATGTTAATGGACCTGTATGGGTCAAAACCCACATTCTTATAATGCTTGTTGGACTCATAATGGGCCCAAAAGCCCATTTACTAGGCTTACAACTTATTGTATAAGCCAATAAGTGAAAACAACTTATTTAGGGATAGAACACTTATTTGCAACTTAATCCATATAAAAAATTATTTGGAAATCCTTAGTGGGCCTTAAAAGGCTTATCGAATTTGGTTATTAGACCGAAGGCCCAATAGACACCAAATAAGCTTAGCCGAGCTTATTTATTGGCCAAACAGTTCATATGGCTTATTTAAGCTTAATGAAAGCTTTTGTTACTTTAAAATCACTTTTGGACCTTCAATAAAGCTTAACGGGCCTTAATAGGCCGAAAAACCCAATAAGCTTAAAATAAGCTCATCCGAGCTTATGAATAAGCCAAAACAGCTTACTTTTCTTATTTGAACTTAATAAAACCTAATGCCACTTTTTAGAACTTAATTGGGCTAAAAATAAAATTCTTACAAGTTAAGGGACTAAAAATGTCACAATCGAACATAAGGGTTAAATCTGCCAATCCACTATTTTTATAAGTTGAAGGGCTATTTTTGACAGATTGGAAAACTTAGTGGACTTGAAATGTAATTTGTAAGTATAAGGACCATAAGTGTAAAAGTTGGAAACTAGAAGGACTAAAAGTGTAACTTTGAGAAGTTAAGGGTAAATGGTGAAATAAAGAATTTTTATTAAACACATGACACATGAAATACTTGGAATGTCCTTACAAAATAAACCGATGAGTTTTATTAACACGATTAAAGTAAATTATTATTAATAAACATTATACTTATATATAATAGATTATATATAAACGTACGTCCTTCTGAGAGTCAACAACTAGAAACTTTTCCTTAAAACATTAAAAGCCGCCACACAAGCAACGATAACATGTCGTTATGTAAATTACAATGTCATTATAATTTATACATTGAGTCGTTAGCCTAAGCTTGTAGACTAAGACTTGCCATACTTACTTAGGTATTTGACGGTGCCACTTATTTGTCATACTTTGGTGCATTTGCAATTCAAGGAGAACTACCGGCTAAGGTGAGTTCATAGCCCCATGTTTTACTATATCAATGATTTACAACTTTTGGGGTGAGAAACATGCTTTGTTTTACAAATTGGACGTAAGTGTACATTTTATCATGATTACGTGTTTGCCTAAGTAGCGATAACCCTTTGAGCCCATTATCATGAACTGTCAATTACTTTGTGTGAGCGCGAATGTTATAAATAGATCTATTTGGGGTTGACATCCCCATCCGGGTGAGTAGCTCTCACTGGTGTCACGGAGTGAACCAACGGATGTATACCATGTCGGATTCGGATGTTGCGGGTTAGAACATCATCACGGGCAATGTAGGCAATTTATATTGCAATTCATACATGTCGAGCTTCAGTGTCATGAGCTTAGGGAAACGTAATTACATTTTGTGATGTTTGCATCTGTTGCATTATCACGGGGAAAATCTTACGGTCCTACATTACATTTTACATAAACCTATGAATTCACCAACTTTATGTTGACGTTTTAAGCATGTTTTTCTCAGGTCAATGAGGCACGAGGTGCTAAGGATACATTGGGATAGTCTTTTGGGAGTCATGCATTAAAGATTTGGAGTCATTACATGTTGGGATATTGTTATGATCTAAAATCTTTGTTATCAAGTGTTGAACAATTTAAGCCGTTGTGCTTTGTATTAAACAATTTCAATAAATCCAATGTATCGTATTTTAAACGACTCTTTTAGAGGTCGTTCTCATATCTTGTGCTATTGATCTATAATGTAACGCTCCCGGATACTCATATTCCGCTGCGACCCAATTTGGGGGTGTTACAGATTGGTATCTAGAGCCAAGGTTATAGAGAACCAGGTCAAATGTTTTTACTTGGACTATAACCGTTTTCAAACATTGCATCATAAAAAGGGATTTTTATGGGACATTCATTCATACCCTTGGGTCATTGTATTAACAATTTCAATAATCTAATGTATCGTATTTTAAACACGTCGCTTGTTTAGAGGTCGATCTCATATACATGTGCTATTGATCTATAATGAAACGCACCGTCGTAGTACTTCTATTCGCTCTTGCGACCCTGGTCAATTTTGAGGTGGTTACAGATTAGTATCGAAGCCGATAGGTTATAAAGAACCAGGTCAAATGTTTTTTACTTGGACTATAACCGTTTTCAAACATTGCATCATAAAAAGAGATTTTTATGGGACATAGTCGATTCAATAACGTCACGTTGTTGCGTTAGTGGATACAAATTTTGCATGGTTTCGTCATACGTGTTTAAAATATAATAAGCAAATGATTAATTGGTCGTATATATAATGTACTTCCTAATGTAAACTCTGTTTGAGTGTTACAGATACAGTCATGTCATCGAATTCGGCATCATCCGAGGTTACATATACGTCTATATCATCGCATGGAAGACCCGCTAGCTTAGGCTATATGGACTTCTTCAGACTCCAGGAGACCGACTCACCGTAGGGCTGTCACTTGGCATCACCAGACTATGTGCCTGGCCCTGAGGAGCCAGAGCAGGCACCGCTCTCGCCAGATTATATACCGGGACCAGAGTACCCCTAGTACTTGGCCTTATCTGATGAGGAGGTTCCCATGGAGGATCGCGGCCTATCTATAAGGCTTTGATTCATCACCTATAGCCTTATCTCCAGGCTACGTTGATGACTCGGATCCAGAGGAGGATCCCAAGGAGGACTTTGAGGATGGTCCAGTAGACTATCCAGCTGATGGAGGTGACGGCGATGATGATGACCCCTCTGATGATGACGAGGAGGAGAAGGAGGCTTCTGAGGAGGAAGAGGCTGAGGAGGAGGAGGAGGAGCATCAAGCTCCGGCCGACTCTATTGTTACACCCGTTGTTGACCATGTCCCCTCTTCTGAGAAGACAAAGCCATTTGAGACTGATGAGTCTGCACCTACAGCTAGATCACCTCAGACTATAGTCCCTTTTTTCTCAGACACATCTCCGTAGGGCACGGAAGACTGTCAGACTTGAGCGCACCGAATGTCCACATCATAAGAGGTACGCATATACGAAGATATGATGCGCACACTACACGCACCAACACCACCATCATCTGTTCTCACTATCACCTGGACATCTCTTATTACTCAGATTCCCCATGCACATTACGACCTCGCACCCTCATCACTATCATTTACCACTACAGTAATGCCTCACATTCATTACCATTTACACTATCACTACTGCCAAAGGCCACTACCAAGCCATTCGCTGTTCATACCACACAAGGTACACCGTGAGGAGGACACACTCGCGCATTGAGGTTTACCTACTGCTCTTATTTCCAAGATTATTGCTACTGACTCCGAGCATCACACATCGAGGTATGATGTGGGGGAGAGTTCGGCTGCTGCTCCTAGACCTGCTGGAGGTCATAGGATAGACTACAGGTTTATCGGCACTCTAGATGCTGAAACCAGACGTCAGAGGGCCGAGGAGGTCGGCTATAGGATTAGAGATACTTGGGTAGACCCAAGAGAGGCTGCCGAGGAGATAGCATCGGTGACCCTTGAAGGGGTCAACACTAGGGTGACCAAGCTCGCTGCGGTGTAGGAGCAGGACACTCAGGACATTTATGCTATGATCGAGGATGCCCAAGATAGGCAGACTTGGATATTTCAGAGTGTTGAGACATTGATCGATGATAGGCAGTACCACTATGAACTGGCGATGCGACTTGTTAAGATTCAGGAGGCTCTAGTCTCCTGAGAGGCTTGGGCATACTCTATGGGACTTAGTTCAACTGTCCATTATGAGCTTCAGGGATATAGGACCCACACTTAGATGCGGGATCACCGTATCGATGCGCGGGATTCATTGATAGCGGCCCTGATCGCATAGGTTCATGCACTGCAGAACATTTGGCCGACGGCGCTATGGCGAGATTCGAGCACGTCAGGCTAGAGATCAAGTCTCGTGCTAAATGCTATCAGTGCACTGGTAGTAGTGCCATAGGATTACTTCGATGTTTCATCGCTGAAAGCTACATTTTGTATCGGCTAAGTATTATGGGTTTTATTCCCAGCTAGCACGGCAGTAGGACTTGTATTTTCATTTTTTGTATCAGACAATCATGTATGTTTTCCAGTTATATAGGATGTGTTGTATTATGTCATGTCGATCTTAATTCTGTTATGTGTTGTGTAACACCCCTATTTTTACATATAGCAGTGGAAGCTAATCTGGGGTATTACTTCATGGATACAACAATCATAATCATAGAAAATGACTCAAAAGAGACGTTGTTCAAAAGATACGTTATCATTCATTTAAAATCAGAGTTTTATAAAGGCAGGTCCTAAAATCTAGTTACATATAATGTGAATGATAACAAGTTTTAGCCATCTTCATGTCCATGCCACTCCGTGCCATAAGTTTCTTAATTACCTGAGATAAACATGATAAAAAGTCAACACAATAGTTGAGTGAAATTCATAGGTTTGAAATGTAATAGTTGAATACAAGTCTCTACATAATATTTGTATATAAAAGCATTGTTTATAGTAATGCGTTATAGTGAGGTATTGGTATGAATTGTAAAAAACACATATCTGATTTATACCTAATTAGGCCAAATAAACCCAAAACAACCAAAAATGGCAAATAAGCTTGTATTTGTGTTATTGTATGTGGGCTAGGTACGGATTGATATCAAAAATAAACCAAGTCAAGAATACAGGGCATACACTACGACACCGAGAAACGGAAGAGCTCATAGTAGAATGCCAAAGATGCAAAGCCAAAGCCAATAAGAAGTCTACCTTCATCAATGGATCAAACTTGGTCAACAAGGAAGTTACCAGAAAAAGACGAAAACCCACAATTACCGATTTAAGGCTCCGTCACTTCCCCCTTAATGGGCCTTAAAACCCTAAAAACCTTACCCGGATCCAATAAACCAAAAACCTAGCCCAAAAGCCCATATCATAAGCCCAATACCCTTTTATATAAACCACAGGGGCTCAAACTGCCAAATTCTAAAGTTGTTTTACACTATATCTTTGATAAACAATGACAAGGACGAGTTTTGCCAAATCTTCAAAGTGTAAAACGAATTTTACCAATTTCAGTTAAAAAAGAAAAAAAGGGCGCGAAGAAATGGTTACTATTCATCGTCCCTTCTAAGAGTTTACCCTTAGTCAAATCAAGGGGCTTTTCTCAATTAAGGGGTGATTTAGACAATTCATGGGATCGTTAACAAGATGGCAGGGTCAAATTTGTAATATCAAGGGCTTTCATTTGTCTAGCCAAGTAATCAAGCCACGGCAGATGAGGAGAAAGCACAAGAGTGAATGGATTTTGTACTAAGGGCTCTCACATAACAAACACAAGGCCTCTCAAAGGATTGCCAGCTTGGCAATCCATGTGAGTTTGGTTTTGATCTAACGGCTCATATCAAAGATCAAATGATGAAAGAAATGATTGGCTGAGATTGAGAGAAGCTTGGGATGCAAGTAAAGACCTAGAAGCTTCAGGGATCGGCTATAAATAGGCTCTCACCTCACACACACACACATCTAGTTTTTTTTAGTAGCTTTTAGGTAGCTTAAAATTTCGTTTTTAGCTAAATGTAATTTTCCTTAAATGTTTTGTAATTTCTTTTTAAAGTAATGTAATCAGTTTCTTTTGTTAATGAAATTCAGTATTTACATTCATAAGCTCTCTCTCTTTTTCATTTGTCCTCAATTTTTAAGCTAAATGCTCATAAGCTCCTATAAGCTCAACAGCTCTCATGAGTCTCTAAGCTCATGATTTGAGCTTAACTTGGTCTTAATCATACTTAATATCTAAAACTAGCTTAAGTACTTATTTACCTTTGCTTGTGGACTTTTAAGCTAATGGAAGGAGAGCTAGAAAGGGAAGAGCTCTCATGGACTTATACTAGCTTATCTTAGGATAAGCTAGAGCTGTAGAATAGCTCTAAGAGCCCCTTTGTGCCTTGTTAAGCTAGGCCAATAGTAAGTTTCTCTTTAAATTTCTGTTTTAAAGATCTAGTTTAAATTTTGCTTATATTGCTTATTTGCTTATTAATCTACTTATTGTTTAATTGAATGCTTATTTGTGCTTAGTTTAATCATTTTTGTGCTTATTGATTACCTGTTTTTAGCTTAATAATTTTAGATCTTAATTTTTCATTACTTGTTATAAAATCATAAAAATCCAAAAAATACTAGTTAGTGATTAGTAATAGATCTTGATTTTAGCTTAAGTGGTTATTGATTTGTGTTCATTAGGTTAGTTATAAGCTTAGTAACATCTGGTTTCAAGGTTTAGATAGTTAGTTTTCAAATATCAAGTTGAATCAAGTTCTGTCATGTTATTAAGGGGTGTTTGGAATAAGTGTGTTTGACCTCAAATAGTCAAAGTGACTAGGGGAATTTCATTTGGACAGCTGAGATTTCTCAAGTTATTAAGTTTTCAAGAGGTTTTGAGGTTTAGTTTGCTTTATAATTCATTTTGAGGCTCATTAAGATATGCTAGCACCAGGGGAATCTGTCTATTGAGTTTTTGCTTGTTAAAATTTGAACTAAGCCACTCAAGGCTTGGTTATCTCTTGTCTTGTGTTTTTGCACACTCAATAAGAGTGTCTAAGTGCAGGTTATCCCTCTAGGATACCTGCACATTTGTTTCTTGCCTTTTGCCAAGTACAACATTACTAACAGCAGTTAGTACTGCTGTCACTTTAGGATTCCATTTTAGCTAGTAAACTTAAGTCTTAGGATTTAAAATTCAATAATATTTTGGTTTTCTTATAGCTTAATATAGAGTAGCTTTTATCTTGCACTTTCTTGCTAAATTTATAGAGTTAAGTTGCTGTCAAAAGTCATAAAAATCCAAAAAGTCCAAAAA
>BQNB010024541.1:0-60591 GCA_026074375.1 Tanacetum coccineum | reverse complement strand
TTTTAAAGAAACTTAAACATGTTGTAGATTATTTTGAAATGAGTTTTTATAAAGTTATTAGGACCTTGTAACTCTGATCTTTTTAATAAAAATTGAATGTTGTTTACTATGACTCGTGAGCTTATATTACGAAGTAGCACCCCAACGTTGTATTCTGCTGCGTTGTAAATTTGAGGGTGTTACACTATAATACTTCTCTTCGCGTCCGTGTCAAAAATCTAAAAGTCAAAAGAGTCATAAAATTGTCTTATATTCCCTAGAGTCTTCACTCATTCCCTTAATCATCATATCGCCTTCTTCAAAATAATCCACTCTTTGGTGAAGGAAAAGTTAAATACAAATCTAACACTCCTCCAACTAGGATTGACTACTTAAATATTTCGTCCGAAATATTCAAGTAATTTTAACTTGCGATCGCAAACGTTAGAAGTCATATCTAAAAATTCATATTCAATCCTTTTAACAACATATGCTAAAACGCTCTTCCAAAAGCTAACCTCAACCTTCACGTTACAAAGGTCTTACGAGTTTCTACATAAATGATTCATAGCTTCTTTAATATACACACCTTGAGACTAAGTACGTTCACTTCCATTAGTCATTTCCATCTCTATAGGAATGTCACGATGTTTTATCGTCATACTTACCTTATATATAATAAGGATTGAACTTTATCCATCGATCTTAGGATTGAAAACTCATCAAAATTCGTCATCATTTCCTTCGGACAACGTTCAAAAAGGAAATATCTCTATTGAAAAATTTCCGTCTGAAGACAACATCGCCGATATCCTCACTAAACCTCTCAAACGTGAGCCGTTCAACTACTTACGTCTAGGTCTAGGAATGATGGAACAAATCGACTAAATACCTCGTCTTCCATTTAATAGTCACGTCACTATTAAATTCTCGTTCTTAAATCTCGACAATTTAATTATTTCATCCAAAATAATTAAAGTATTTTTAATTAGCAAAAAGTCAATTAAAACGTCACTCCTTCGTCAAAATTTACCAAAAATATCGTAAACGTGTCGTTCTCATGTTAATAGTCTTGTTGCTATTAAATATATTCTGATAAATCTCGACAAGTTAATTATTTAATCTGAAATGTTTAAGTATTTTTAATTCGCGAAATGTAAATTAAAATGTCACTCATTGTTCATATCCAATTCGTTTCACAAAAACCTAAATCTCATCTCTATTATTATAAAGATGTCAAATACATTCCGTCTACCTTTTCCATTACCACCGTTAAGACAACCTCGTACCTCATCGTGTGATTGTTCTGTGAACGTTTGTAATTTTCGAGAAGAGCAACATAACTTCGTGGATGAAGTTCATCGTATGCTAGCTGTCATTCGTCTTGACATTGTCAAGCTCATCGCTTTCGTCTTCATTTATCTTCATTTTTCCTTTTTATTCCACATTTTTACGTCTGGATGAGCATGAAATAAATGGGAAGGGAAAACACACTCGTTCACATACATCCTTTAACCAAACACTCTCAAGAACTCACATACGTGATTCTTATTCACTAGAAACCAACTTACAAGAGCACTCACTTTCTTTTTAACTCAAGTACACCCCTTGCACTAAACCGAAATTAATTCAAGCCTCTTAACTCGTATGTCGATCATACAAAAATCCACAAGATAAACTTCTACCATACACTCATACCTCATAGCTATTCTTCACTCTTGTTAGCGATCACTAGTTCTAGTACAACCCCAAACCACCAAAGTGAAATGAAAAACTGAGTCATCCTTACTACTACCAATCTCGAGTCATCCACCTTGTCATCTTCACAAGAAGATTTACCATGTAACCATTCCCTACAATCTAATAGTGACTTACCACCACTACCACCCATGGATGTTAAACCACCTTTCACATTACACAATCCTATTCCCATCTTGATGCCTCTCTATGGATCAACGAGCCATCGTCATATCCCGACACTCATAAGCATTTATGCCTATGTTGTCAAAAGTCAAGTGAATTTCGTAATGAAATGCGTCTCATTCTCAAACACAATCCTTACAACCAATATACTCATAGTCCATCACTACATAATAAACCCCTTCACGTCTAAACCATTGACATTATCTCCTCAAAAAAAACATCCTACACCTACCTTATAACCATCTAACAATTTCTACTCACTAGTAAGTAAATAACACAAAGAAGATATTCAAGCTTCAAGTGTTATCGAGTCATCACATTTTTGTTAACCTTTAGTCAACACCTTCCCAAACCGTCTTTGTTAACCTTTAGTTAACACCTTCCCTCTCCATTCACGTTCACCCTTCTTCGTTTTTTCCACGTTATAAGATCGTTTTCATTCACATCCAAGAGCGTATTGTTTTCATCTTCATCTTATGTTATTCAACTCTTTTTAGAGTATATATTTTGGCATACCACGCCAAGATATTACTAACATTCATCTTGTTTTAAAACGTTAGATTTAGAGTATGTTTCCTCAACAAGTTATCCTCATCGTCAACATTTAGTTTGACCTAAAGTTTTACGATAATGTTTATCCTGAAACACCCCAAACACGAAAAGCATACATAATGCTTAACAAAGAAACCTTGATTAGGAATCTCTCAATACAACCCTTGACGAAAGTCTATCCGAATCCAAATCATTATCTTGGTTAGATTATGATATCATAAGAAACATGTCACTCAAAATACGTTAATACTTCTTATCCAAATGACATCTTGGAAGAATTCATTCTCATAATATTAGTGTGTCAATCAATAAATGAATTTTGTTCTCGTTTATTAAAGTCGGTATAATACCGAAGGGTGTTGGTCGAGTCTTAGTCCTTAAGCATGTGTCGGTCGAATCTTATCATTGATTCCTAAACATTGTCGTGTCTTAAGCATACGTCATGATTTTTTTATCATGGATTTAGGTTGTTGTTATGATTGCATGTGTCTAAGTTTTAAATTTTCTTTTTAAGTGTCATAATTTAGAGTGCATATACCTAATACATGCATGTCTTGTTTCCCGCTATTGTCTCGCTATATATATATATATATAGGATATTAGAATAGGAAAGTAGATAAGTCGAGCTGAGCACCACGACGACGCTCCCTAAAGGAGGGGAGAATGTAACAACCCGAGTTTCAGGTCAACGTTTATCCCATGCTAAGATAATTTTTTTGCTACATAAATAATTATAGTCGTTTATGTTATATAAGGTTTGATGAGAATTTCCTTTGATAAGGTAATTTCAATCCATGGTTGAGTTTCTATTTGTTTGTGTCTAAGAAAGTCAAAAAAACATATTTTGTTGCTCCGAGAGCGTAAATATGCTATTTTTGTATTTCACGACGTTTCCTCGAGTGTTTGTAAAAATCGTGCCTAAAGGTCGTGTTTTACGAAGTTTAACGATTATTAAACGTTTTAAAGTAAAATTAGTGGGATGCATTTAAAATATTTAAAAACGTGGTGTGACCCGAGTCTTTGGCCGATTTTAAATAAAAGAAATAACGCTTTATACTAGTTTTAAAAGAGATTAAGGATGGAGGGAATAATTTTGCCAAGTTGCCAAAGATCTTTTCTATAAATAGGCACCATATGCACACAATTATCACTTTTAGAAAAAAATTCACTCCTTCCTCCGCCTATCTCTTGTTCGACCAGCCATAGCTCCACACACACACATCCATTGATTTTTTTGACATGCATTACAATCTAAATATACCATCTTAATCCCTGTTTCAAGAGCTACAAATCCCACTAATAAAAACCCACATGCATTAAGATTTGAGGAAGTTGAATTTTTGGTCAAGTTCTAGTGATTTGGTGTATAAGGGTGTATTCAAAGTGGTTAGATTAGTGTTATTTTGGTGTTGGTTGATTGAAAAAGGTTTGTTTGTTTGGGTTGAGGTTGCGTCCGATTTCACTAAGCAAGGGGAAACCATAGTTTGATTTTCTTGATAGCATTGTAAGCTTCTAATTATGTTTATGTGTTGGCTAAATTGTGTATATTGCGTGTATTATGATTATTGCTAGATGATTCAAGTGCGGAAAATATTGAAAGCGTATATTGTGATTGATTAAAGTTTGATGGTTTTGGTATAATTATATAGACTAGTTAAGCGTATTTTGATAGTCGGATTATGTTGAAAAAGTCATTTTCATGGGTTTTGGGTTGACTTTGTTTGACCAGAAAGTTTGACTTGACCGTGGTGTGTCGAGAAATTTTTGAAATCTATTTTAGGCTTTTGAAAATGATAAAGGATGTTCTAAGGTCCGTTTTGATATAAGGTGGGCCTTGTAACTCCTAAAAACGAACGTTTTACGGCCGAGTCAAGTTTGGGTAATTTTGGGGTAAAAAGTCAACTACGAAATTTGACTTTTGAAAGTCAAACTTACGTAAACTTTTGAATAAAGTCTATAATAAGCAAAGGATTCGTAATGTTAGTTAATTGATAACGAAATATGAAGTTCGGACTATATTATCCTTACTTTCGGCAAACTTTCTAAAAATAGAAACTTTATGGAAAACGTTGTAATATTGTTAAGTACTTTTATGGAAAATGGTTATAAATTGTTAAGTTGCGTTCAAAGTGAGAATGTTTTGAGTCGCACTTGGTTATTTTAGTATATGATTGTTATATTAGTACGTTAATAATATATATATATAGTATATATGAGATGATATATATAACATATATATATATAGTATATATTTATAATAACACTCACACACACACATATGTATATATAAAAACACATACACACACCACACACACACACAACACCACACAACACACACACCACATATATAATATATATATATATATATATATATATATATATATATATATATATATATATATATGCAAGTATGCAATATATGATTTAATATACTTTTAGTCACGTACCGCTATATATGTACTATATAGGTCGCGGTTAAGACGTGAAGTTACTTGCGCTTGATTGATTTGGATCTTTGCTTAAGGTGAGTTCATAGCCTCGCATTTAAATCTTTTAATTGTTTTAAAACCCACGAGGGGGATACATGTTTGTTTTATAAAATCGAACACATATGATTTTATGGTATGCTGGACCCGATTACAAGATTGTTTCCGCATAAGTTGGTATTGTCGAAGTCCCTTATTTCATGAACCGTTAATTGCCTTGCGAGGTGAACGCTAATGCATTAAATAGATCTATTGGGTTTTACAACCCTGTCCGGGGTATGAATCCGTTGGTGAGCACCCTATAACGGACATTTTGTTATTAGAAATGTAGTAGGTATATGACAATAATACCTTGTTTTGGGGCACTTTAACATATGAAATGCCATATATACTGTTAACGTTCGGTGTCAGGAGCTTAATGAGTGAAAGAAAAGAAGTTGATATACATTGCATTTATTGCTTTATTTTCCCGAGAACTAATTATGTGTTCAAAGATGATTGTTATAATTATTTTAAACTCTATGAATTTCATTCAACTTTGTTGTTGATGTTTTAAACATGTTTTATCACAGGTAACCAAGGTTGAAGGCAATGATAGCGTGGATGTGTCGTGCGTGTAATAGATTTATGGAAAGACCACTTGTGTGTTCTGATCTTTCAAAAACAATGTCTTAATTTGTGTTAAAACAATGTCTTTTATTTGAAACAATTGTCTTTCAAATGATGTAATGGTTGTGGTTACGATTCTGTAGGGACCTAACGTATTTTAACTCTGATTAATAATGGAACACATGTTTGTTGAAAAGTCTCATTTGGGTCATTTCTATTTATCTTGGTAAATGGTGCTATTTAGTAACGCCCAATTGCTACTTCTGTTGCGCTACCCAATGTACGTTGGGTGGGGTGTTACAAGATAAGATATAATTAGGGGTGCAACATAAGCTTGAGATTAATAGGACACAATCATACCAAACACTTATTCATTATCATAACTTCATTGAGTAGTCATAAGATAATTAGCCTCTCATGGCTATGTAGTTCATAGCATAACTTGATTTAATAAGAAACTTCATTATTTAAATAAACTAAGATGATGTACTTCATCGTTCTTTGTTGTTTGATCTTGAATCTTCAAAAGGTATGGTGTTTATGCTTGGGAGAAGGGTTTAGGATATCATAAGGGAGAGAGTGTGTATGTGTGTGATAAGAGAGAAATGAGTATGAAGGGATGAATTGTGGTGAAAATTCATCCACTATTTATAGGCTAATTTTGGAGTAAAAGTGAGGCGCAAAAAATAAATTGTGCGTCGTACTTGGTATATTAATGTGCCAATATTTATTAACTTCATTTATTTACGTGGCCAGATGGGAACTGTGGCATACAAAACAATTTGTGCGGCATACTTAGGGAGTTAATGCACTATTTTGACTAAGTCTTTAATTCTTTGACTTTGAGGAGAAGTGTGACGCACATTGGGTAAGTGTGGTGCACATTTGCACTTTTCAACTTTAGACTTTATCTTTTTCTTGTATCTTGATTTCCTAAGTGTATAAGTACTTAATCTTTGTTTAATTTGAGCTCAGGATGTCTTCAAGTGAACCTGCAAGTATTTCATGCTATTATGTATCAAAAGTCCACGAGAAATGATAAAATATGTATAAAAATACATAAGGCTTTTTCCATACTATACACAGGCTACAAATTGTTGTGTATCACAAGCAATTTTCCACATAAACCAACTCAATCATAACCTTGCATCACCGGTTACCCCAAGCATATATCATATTAGATGTTTTAAAAATGAAAGTTGCTGTAATGAATAGTAACTTTTATAAAAATAGTTTTATAAAAGTATTTATAGTCGTAAACTCGTAATTAACGTATCTTTTTCGTTATAAATCGGTTTTTCGAGTTTCTTATCATTTTGGAATCGTCACGAGACGTATTATAATTATATTAAGTCAAACTTACTGTATGGAATTCGGATTTAAACAGCCCCTATTTATAAATGTGTATATCTTTATAAAAATCTTGTTTTATGTATTAATTAATTTAGTAGTTTACTATAAAAACTCTTATAACCATATTTTACATATGTGGTACTTATAATAATGTCCAAGTTCATCCATAGTCCTTGTAAATTCATTGTAACAAGTTTAATAATTTACTTTCCATTATTTTCATATGTGAAGATTAAGTAATCTTATAAAACCCTAATTTTAACCTAAACATGTTTATACTTAAACCATATGTTAACATACTTTTATATTCACTTTTCCATGATATATATAACCATATGACATAAGAATAAGTGCATAAAATCATAAACATAAGTAAGAACTCATTTTACATATTTTAAAAGTCATTAGTGGTGATTATAGCCATATTTAACATATAACACATAAAATCATAAGAAATAAAAGTATAAAGGAATTAGGAAGACCTTAGTGATAATGTATGAGATGAGAAATAAGTGCTAAACCCGTGTTTAGACTCAAAACCAAAGCTTACAAGCTTATAAACCCAAGATTAGGTTTGAAACCCTAATCTTCCCTTTTCTTCCTTAATCCTTGCAAATGATGAACCAATGCTTGCAAACACCTTAGTATGCCTTAGGATTGATGTGTAAAGGGTTGTATGGATTGTATAAAAGTTTTGTATGATTTGCTTAGATGGCTTATTTTGGCCGTGGGTTTTGGACTAGGAAAAGAGAGAAGAAAATGAATTTTTCTTAAGTAAAAGTGTAAGTAAACTTTCTTATGCATGCATGCTATTTATAGTCAAAATATCTAACTAACCTAACCATGGTTACTTTCTAACCCTTGCACAAGGTTAATTTGCCAAGTGGTTCATGGTGTAAGAGATGGTTCCCTAGATTTTTCTTAATATCTAGATATTATGGACAAGTTGTTAATTCTTGGTCCTATCATCAAAATTTCGGCACATATACATATATGTGATGTTATTTTGATTATTTTGTGTATTGGGTATAATCGTGGGTATATTCTTTAAGCGTAGTTAGGTTTTGGTGCTTCCGGGAATGCCGAAACGCGTTTTATCCCGAAACGTAAGCATTTTACGTAGCCAATAAAAATAAGAGAAACAAGTGTTATTAATTATCCTTATAATAATCATATAACACTTGCTTGATGTAAACATTTAATTGTTTAATGCCCGTTTACATTGTATGATCATTTTCAGTTTACGCGATTTAGCTTAACGATTATGATTTAAAAGCAAACGCGTAAAACCCTAAAAATAATTAGTGGATTAAATAATGTCATACAATGACCTAAAACACGAGGTGTTATAGTCTCCCCCGGTTAGCTGAGCCTTGTCCTCAAGGCTTAAGACGCAACACTTGACGACGGCCCGGTCCTTGAGAACAGATGTGGGTATTTCTTCCGGAATTGATCTTCGCGTTCCCATGTAAACTCAGGACCTCTCTTGGAGTTCCATCGAACCTTGACTAATGGGATACGGCTTCGCTTCAACCGTTTAACTTCACGGTCTATGATCTCTATAGGTTCCTCGACAAACTGAAGCTTGTCATCAAAATGAAGTCCATCCAACGGAACGACTAAGGGTTCGTCGGCATGACACTTCTTTAAGTTGGACCATTGTGAAAATGTATATATTAACTCTCTTAGCTTCCCTCAGGAAGCTCGATCTGTTAGCAACGTCTCCAACCCGTTTATTACCTTGAAAGTCCACAAACCTGGGAATTTAATTTCCCTCTTTTGCCCAAAACGTACAACCCCTTCCAATGCTAAACCTTGATCATTCACTTTATCTCCACCTCAAACACCATCGCTTACGCATTCAAATCAGCGTAGCTCTTTTTGCCTACACGAGCGGCTTGCATCCTTTGCTTAAACTTGAATATTTTCTCAGTCGTCTCTTGTGCTATCTCTGGCCGGTGAGTTGAACTACTCCAACCTCAGCCCACCAAACAGGCGAACTACATTTTCAACCGTAAAGTGCCTCAAAGGGTGCAGCCTTAATGCAGCATGATAAAGTTATTGATATGAAAACTCGACGAATGCAAATGTTTAAACCCAACCATTTCCAAAGTCGACCACACAAGCACGAAAGCATATCTTCGAGTGTTTGGAATGGTTTCTTCGCTTTGACCGTCAGTTTGCGGATGTATGCCGTCTCATCTCTAAACTTGTACCCAAAGCATCTGAAGTGACCTCCTAGAAATTGATGCAAACCTAAGGTCACGATCCACAAATAATCGAGACCGGTAATTCCATGCCTTGTTATACTTCCTTAAGGTATCATTCTCAGCTAGTTTCTGTCAGAGGGTCAATTCTTTCATGGGGTATAAATAAATGCGGGACTTTTTAAAGACGGGTCAACGATTACCCAAATGGTGTCATACCCTTGTGATGACTTAGGAAGCTTTGTGACAAAATCCATCGTGATATTGTCCCACTTCCATTGAGGTATCTCGGGTTGTACCAACAAACCCAATTGTCTCTGATGGTTCTGGCAGCCTTGACCTTAGCACAGTTCAAGCACTTGCTAACATAGGTGGCGATATCAGCTTTCATATTGGGCCACCAATATAGCTTCTTTACATCTTGATACATTTTCTCGGAACCTGGATGGATAGAATACTTCGATTTGTGGGACTCGTGCATGATCACAGTCCGCAAATCGTCATAACAAGGTAACCAACTCCTTGCCAATAGGCATAAGTATCCATCCGTACGAGGTCCAACATTTTCCGTTCTAAGTGCCTCTAGAAATTTAGCATTTTTCAATCAGCAAACCTCCAATATCCTCATTCGTTTGATGTTCTCCTAGTTTCCGTGCTTCAGTCTGGAGCATTCAGATTCTAGGAAAGATCCAAGCTAATATCATTACTAAAGCTCGAACTCTAACGTGGTTCCCGTTCTTTTCCCACAAGCATCAGCAACGACAATTGCCTTCCCCTGGGTGATAACGAATATCGCATCGTAATCACTAACAACCTCTAACCATCCGTTATCTCATGTTAATTCTTCTGATTAAGAATTATGCTGTAAACTCTTATTGATCAGTGTACACCGTACACTTTGTACCAATACAAGATAGTGCCTCCAAATCTTCAGAGCGAACACTATGCTTCCAAGTTCCAGATACTTAGTAGTTATAGTTCTTCTCATGGATCTTTACTTCATGATGCAATAAGAAATAACCTTTCCCGTTAGCATCAACGCACAGCGCCCAAACCCATGATCGAAGCATCGCAGTAAATACGAAAAAAATCTTCACTTCCATCGGTAAAGCCAGAATTGGTGGCACTACACAAGCTTCTGCTTCTATAACTGGAACGCTGCAAACATGGTTTGACACCCCACACAATCTTGACCAACTTTTAAGTGAGCTTGACATTGTTTGGCGACTTTGAAAACCCTTTCAATGAATCGTCGATAATACCCAGCAAGACCTAAAAACTGACGAATCTCCGTTGGTGTCTTAGGAGATGCCCAATCTTTAACGGATTCGATCTTGGCTGGATCCACATGAATGCCTTTATTATCAATCACATGACCGAGGAACTGTACCATGGGAATCGAAAATTCACACTTGTAAAATTTTGTATACAACTCCTTCTTATCTTTAACAACTCCAATATTAACTTCAGATGTTCATACGTGCTCTTTTCTTGATTCTGGAAAGTCAAATAATCAATAAATACAAAAAACTGAATTTGTCCATAAAGGATACACACTCGGTTCATGAGGTCCTTAAAACACAAGCAGGTGCGTTGGTCAACCAAAAGGCATAACTTGGCATTCAAAATGTCCATATCGAGTTCTGAAGGCATCTTCGAGATGTCTTCTCTCGAACCCACAATTGAGATTAGACCTGACCTTAGGTCGATCCTTCGAGTAGACACTCGATCCTTGAAGTTGGTCAAAAAATTCATCAATTCTGGTAGCGATAACGTTCTTCACCGTTATTTTGTTTAGTTCTCGAAGAGTCTATGCACTCCGTACCTCGATCCATCTTTCTTCTTGACGAATAGAACTGGAGCACCCCATGGTTAACGAACAGGTCTTATAAAGCCTTTATCGGAAAGCTCTTGTAGTTGATCCGCCAATTCTTTCATTTCTGATGGGGCCAATCGGTAAGGTGCCCGTGCTACAGGTACAGCACCAGGTACTAGATCGATGTGAAATTCCACTTGTCTGGTATGTGGAAGACCTGGCAAGTCCTCGGGAAATACTTCGGGAAAATTTTTGACGATCGGTACATCTTGCAGTTGCTTCTTCTTTGACTTGTCTCCAGTCTCCTTGATGGTAATATGTGCCAAAAAGACGTGACATCCTTGTAGCAGATACTTCTGGGTCTTGGTGCACGAGATGATGTTTAATCGAGTCCCGCGTTTATTTCTACTTCTGTCTCCATGAAAAATTAAGATTTCGCTCCCAAAGGGAATACGAACGATCTTCTTAGCACAGTCAATAATGGCTTGGTATTTTGTCAACCAGTCCATGCCAATTATGACGTCATAAGTACCCATTTCTACAGGCATTAGGTCGACGTGAAACGGATGGTTCAGAAAATTTAACGTGCAACCCAGTAATACCGTATTTACCCAAATTATTCTACCATCAGCTAATTCAACATTATAACCATGATCTAATGTAGTGGGGGCTATATTAATCAAAGTACTAAATTGAGTAGACACGAAACTTCTATCTGCACCAGTATCAAATAAAATGGAAGCACAACGGTTGTTTAGGAGAAACGTACCCGTCACAACGTTGTTGTCTGGGTTTTGCCCTGCAACTCCCACTGCATAAGCCCTGGCTACAGCGTTGCCATTTCCCTGGTTCTTGTTCTTCCACTGGGGCATTTCCCTTCTTTAATTGACCCTAGGAGCCCCACACTCAAAGCAAACGATGGCATTGGTATTTGCCCCTTGGGCTCTCGGGTTGTTGTTGTTACGGTTATTGTTGTTATTTGCAATTGCAGGCCGGCTCCTCAGTCCTGGCCAGGTGGCCAAATCTTCTTGTCAGTTAGAGCATGTATGGTATACAAGGACCGTAATGGTTGAAGTTACACTTGGGACATAGAGGTTTAGTCCCTTCATACGATTTCTTGTCACCGTTCCCGGCAGCATAAGCCCTGCCTGTGTTCTGCCTTTTTGTTTGGTGTGGTTTGGTTATTTCGAGGAGTGTCTTCAAACTTCCTCTTGTTTTCTGCCTGTCTCTCAGCAAAAGTGTTATTTCTCCTATCCATCAATTCAGTCGCCATCTCAATAGCCTCCTGCATGGTTTTTGGGCATCGATGCACAACACTTGAGTAAATCAGGTCGGGCATCCCACCGACATACCTTTCAATTTTGTCAGTCTCTTCAGGGAACATCCTGTCACACAGCAATGCCAGTTCCTGGAAACGTTGGTTGTAAGCTACCACATCGGTGCCTTTTACTTTTAGGTTCCACAACTCTGCCTCAATCTTTTTGATTTCATTCCTCGGACAATATTTAGTTGTCATCTTCTTCTTCAAGTCAGACCACGTCATTGCATATGCAACATCATTAACACTGTTCCTAGCATGTGAGTTCCTCCATGTTAGAGCAATTCCACATAAGAAGTTCAAGTGGCAACTTCACATGATTCTCCACGGTGCAGTTTACTATCGAAACACGGTTTCCATCCTCTCAAACCACTGGGTCAAGTCGACCACTCCTTCTGTGCCCCTGAAGAATAAGGGTTGACATTTCATGAAGTCTTGATAGGTGCACTCCCGAACAGCGCGTTCATTCCTTCTCACACCTGTTCCCGAGGTATGGCTATCATCGCCATTTCGGGTCGTAGCACGTGCTGCCAACACAGCAGTGACACCCTTCTCGATCAGTCCTGAAGTTTGGCACTGGAGACGCGAAAGTGGTGGTAGTAGGGTCTGTGACTGGTGGGGGAGTTGTACCTAGGTTTAACCTCGTGGGCCTTCCTCTTGGTGCCATTTTCTTAAATCACAAGAAAACATAATACCCGTTAGATTTCAAAAATCTTAACCATAACCCGATGTATACATAATAAATAAAACGAGATCACAACACATGGTGAAATACACAACAGTATTGAAATTAACAAATCGACATTCATTCACAATAAATTCGATTTCATATAAAACATAATCCATCCTTTTCATATATAACTTGGGAAAATAATAACATGTTGGTTTAAAAAACAAACGATCACAAATACTAGGTTACAAGACAAAATAACCTAAAGCCATACTAGCCGAGATATACTCGTAATACTTAGTAGGCTGTACAAAGTAGCCGATATATGAACAAAAAGATCTAAACAGAGTAGCTAGACAAAACAAAAGATCTATACAGTCTGCTAGCTGGGAATAACCCATAATACTTAACAGACTGTACAGTAGCTACAATCATAACCCAGTCTAAGAACTGCTACTGGCCTCCTCTGGTAGCTCTGGCTCTGCAGGATCCTTAGCAGGTCCCTGCTGTCTCTGAAGCTCGATCATCTGAGTCTTGAGGCTCTTCACTATCTTTAGTGCCTCCACTAACTGTCTCTGTCTCCGATAGTCTGCTTTCAGCAGATCTGAAATCACCGGACTGTCCGACCTACGTCTGCTTCCTGTAACTCAGTGATCTCGGACTGCTGAGCCATGACCGTAGTCCGAAGTGATATGCCCTCGGAACGTGTCTGATTGCAAGCATCCATCGACTGTGCCCAAGCGGCACGAGATAATCTGGCCTCCTCCTCCATCAGAATGGCAGTGCGTCTATGGAATGGCCTATCCCTGTATAACATGTTGACTCGGGCTCTAAGTAGAGCTCGGTCATACCGTGCATCATCCAGCTGGGAATATATGATCTCATCCTCCTGGTCAACAGTAGTAGCCAACTCAATAACTCTCTGATTGACCCCCTCAAGGGTGGGTCGTAGCAATCTCCTGATGTCTTCCCTACAATGTCATTCCATGTATCTTCAATTACCATAGCCCTAACTCCCTAGTCTCAGGCTCCTGGATCGACAACAAACCTATCATGCCATCTATAAGGTCTGCCCTAATCTTTGTTAGGTCCAACCTGCCTAGCAGCACCAGCTGTCGAACTCTTCCCGACCTCGTATCTAGGACCAGGAGTAGTACGACACGGCCTCTTACGAAGCGGTAAACAAATCTCAGGCATCTCAGTCTCATGAACAAGAGATGGTAGTGCATCCCTCTGTCTAATCCCTGCCTCGTTATCCCAGAGATCCTCAACAATATGTACGGGCTATTAGGTGTTGTGATGGTATAGTGGTCATGGTGGAAGGGTATTTTGAGAAGTGGTGATGATATGGAGAGAGAGGTGATGGTGGTGAGTAGGTAAGCTAACAATCTCTCAGCAACTACCTCGGATGATAACGGTGCCGGCGCATGGGGTCGGATGGACATCCTAGCCGTGACGCGATAAGCAAGGTATGGGTCCTGGTCAGATGAATAAGCAACAACTGCAGGGTCGGCAGGAGCTAAGTGCTCCTCATCCTCATCATCATCATCATCGTCAGATGGCTCCTCATCATCCCTGTCGTCTCCTCTGTCAGCAGGATAGTCGGCTGGATCCTCCTCAGGATCCTCCTCATCATCCTCCTCTGGGTCCTCCTCAGGGTCGGACTCCGGTATATACCCTGGTGACTGATGAGTAGGTGAGTCAGCAGCAGGCATTGGCTGCTCCTCAGCCGGGAATACCTCATCGTCCACTGGTAAGAACTCCGGGTAAACAGGCTCCGGAACAAATGGTATGTAAATAGGTGAAGGTGGTGCCTGCTCTGGCTCCTCAGGGCCAGGCACGTAATCCGGAGATGGTGGATCCTGAAAAATAGGTCCCTCGGCTCCTGGTGATCCTACGTCAGATAGGTCCTCATATGGGCTGGATATCTCAGTATACGTAACTGTAGAATCTTCCGAATCCGACATGCTCGAAACTGAAAAATCAAAAGTGACTTATATAAGTATATTAATATAAGACTATTATCCTTATATACGTAATATATTATAAACACGTATATCAATTATGCATGTATATAGCCTAACCGACTAATGCAACAATTTGTATATGAATACCCCGTAAAAACCCTTTTGTATGTATGCAATGTTTGAAAACGGTTATAGTCCAGCAAAAACATTTTGACCTGGTTCTCTATAACCTTGGCTCTTGATACCAATCTGTAACACCCCCAAAATGGGTCGCAGCGGAATAAGGATCCGGGGCGTGTTACTTCAAGATCAACAGCACAAGATATATATAAGAACGACACAAAAGTCGTTTAAATTGATACATTGGATTTAAATAAAAGACATATTACAAAAGCTTATAGCTTTACTTGTTCTTTGTTTAATATTACAAAAGATAACATAGATTTCCCAAAACATGATGCACATAAATCTTTAACAGTGCAATCCAAAACATAATCCAATGCATCCTTGGCACCTCGTGCCTATTGACCTCCTGAAAACATTGCTTAAAACGTCAACAAAAATGTTGGTGAATTCATAGGTTTATGTATTTAAATTATGCAGGACCGCAAGACTTTCCCGTGATGTTACAACATATGCCAACAATCACAAAACCAGATTACTGTTGCACTAAGCTCATGACACTGAAGCTCAACCTATATTTGCTATTTTAGCAGTTATTTTGCCCGTACAGATGTTGTAACCCGCAACATCCAAGTCCGACATGGTCAACGTTCGTTCCCGGTGATAGCTAATCACCCAAACGGGGAGGTTAATCCCAATAGATCTATTTATAACATTCGCGCTCACATAATGCAATTAACAACTACATCTATGCAATTGACAGTTCATGATAATGGGCTCAGGAGGGTTATCGCTACTTAGGCAAACACATAATCAATATATTTAAAACACTTGCGTCCAATTTATAAAACAAAGCATGTTTTCACCCCAAATAATAGTAAATCAGTAAAATTGTAAAAAGTGGGGCTATGAACTCACCTTGAGTACTGATAGTCCAAATAACACAGATAAAACGTCACGCAAAACGTTTAGATGCAACCTATTTAAATTAAGGTCGTATAAGTAAGTAGTAATTAAATTAATAACATTGAATATAATCTTATAGTTGTTACATCGTACTAATTAAGGTCGTATAAGTACTGAGTATTTTTAATTAATAACATTGAATATAATCTTATAGTTGTTACATCGTACTATCGTTCGGGCTATCATAATTAAAGAGGTCTCTGCAGATTCCTGTGAACACCAATCGCGAGAACTCACACACTCCACATTACCAACTTTAGAAGCTTTACACCAGGTCGCCAACCATAACACTCACGCCGTTTCTCGTAACTAAAATATAGTGGGCCAGACATAAGCCAGTTCTCGTGACTGGCATAGCTCCAGAAACGCAAACTCAACTAGCAGTAAACTTAAAGAGAAAGCGGTCATTCAACAAATAGTATACTGCACACGAGCGGATGTTAGTTACACTTAATCGTAAATCCAACAAACTAATTCGTCGATATACGGTATCCCCGCATACCTTCCACGGACTAGATAGCGACCGCGGAAAAAAGGGAATCCATGTCCCGAATTCATGATTGCCGCGGACCACCTTGCCGATAAGGGGCCACTTTGGGCCATCAACAAGGCCAGCGAAATACAAGGAAAACCTACTATTTTGGCTCACGGCTATAAATAGGGAACACTAAACGTTAAATCTGGCTGACACCCCCAAAGGTACACAATTACCTAATCAATTTCACACAGTAATATCGACATAAACCCTAACTAATATTCCCCATTAAGCGATTATGTATACTTACTCTCGACGCCGAGGTCGTAATCTGAGGGTCCCGTCCCCATGGTAAGACTAACGGTTTACCTTTAATTATGCAAGGAATTAATCTCATCGCTTGATTTAGTACAAGATCTAACCCATTGGCCCAGCCCAATAACCATCCAGATCCATCTTTACAACCCGTAACATATTTTGTACTAACAGTAATCACTAATAGAATATTTTATTATTCTTATAAATTACAAGATCGTAAAAAATAAAACTTAGAGAATTAGTTTATCTACTATTTTTGTTTAATGGCTTAATAAAAATAAACATCTGCTTGATCACATCCATATAAAAACAATTTGCCTCAACAACAACATTATAAATTTATTGACATGAATTTCTAATTTTGAGTATTGCATGTGATAAACAATTAAATAATAAAGATAATATATGATAAGTGTTAAAGATTTTACCTTTTTTTGTTCTTAACCATAAAATGCAAATTGCTTCAATCAATGGAGAACTTATCCCATATTAAAATTAAACGTGATACAGACAAACTTTAGGATAACCTTGAACTATTACAATTCTATCTCTAATAACGCTATAGAAATAAGTATTCGTCAAAGTGGTAAATCTATTCTAAACTTAGGATCTCCATTTATAGAACACAAGGAGTCCTTTACAAAGATAACTACCTATCTTTTAGGATCAGTTACAATTCAAATATAAACATCCCGTAATAATCTCCATGCATTCTTATCTCCAAGTCAGCAGCTTTGACCATTCAGCAGTATTAACTCTTTCTTCTAGCAGTATTAACTAACACTGGCGTGACTAACGGTATATCTCTGGTCTAAGTACTTTAGTACTATAAGTATATACCGTTGGCAGTATTAACTCTTGTGAAGATTTATTCCTAACAATCCTCCCCTAAACTTGTGATTGATCTTCAAATCAATCATGTTTCTTCTGAATAAATCTTCTAGTCCTTCTCTTTTGCTGATGAATCTTTTAACCATTTCTTCTACTTTTGTTGCACTTAAAGACTTATAAACCTTAGAGAGTTCAATGCCCTATGAACTCTCATGATCAAACCTCTAATATACTACTTAACATTCTTGGAAATCATCTCTTGTACAAAGAGGGTCTCTCTTCTCTGCTCAGTCATAGTATGGCTACAACCATCACATCAGTAAAAATGTGAATACCGACAGAAATTCATAAAACCCAGCTTATCACATATGATTCCATGCTCGATTTTATCCATATCTCACATCTTCATCAAGGCTCAAACAAGTTTGTAAATCTCCCCAAGCATCAGATCCATACCCTTCTATCTGTTAAGTACTATACCTTTCCTTGACTAATCTGTACAATTCCTTTACATCTTGTCTATCAAAGTCTTCAAGCATCTCACTCAAAACTTTGTAGTTCTTGAAACTGCCATCTCCTCTGAAAACTTGATAATACATGAAATTCTCTGTCAAAATAGAAGTCTTCATCCATAAACGGCAACCTTTGAAGATAAGATGGCAACCATCTATAGGAACCTTCTTCTCTTGGTATGATATTAAAAAATCCATTGAGTTCTTCCTTCTTAGCACTCCTCCATCTTTGTCTCTTCCTTGTGCTTTTCCTAGGGAATAATTTTCTTTCTTTTTGCTCCAGGTCTTTAACAACTTCCTTTCATTTCTTCTTGTATATCAACATCTTTCTCCACAATCTTTTCAGAGACGTCATCTTTTTTTAAGGAGACTTTATCTTTCAGTATCGCATGGCTCCATGAGTGTCTCAATATTTTTGATTAAAATCCAAAACCTTTTCAAAAGATTGGCCTAATGCATTGTAAGACATTCCCCTTTAAGTCACTGATCTTGTAAATCCCTGATTTCTTCAAGTAGATTTGATCATATGTTCTCTTGCTTGGGCAACTGTCTTTGGTTCATACTTTAGAGATGAAACCTTAAAGACTGAAGGAATTATATCCCAATTTTTCCCCAAAATTCATTTTATCTTCTTAGTATACTTAGCTTCAGTCCCATAGAAGCTCTTTACCTTGTCTTCTTCATCCCTTGTCTAGCGATTTCGTCATCTCATGCAATCTGGAGCTCTTTGTTCCTCATTCATACTGCTCTTACAAAGTCTGATGGCTTCAGCACAACTTAATCTTTTCTTGTTCAAGCTCTTTCTTAGAACTTCTTCTTGGGCTCAAACTTTATCATATAGCTTTTCCCTCGTCATGTCTGACCATATGTTTCTCTAGCAACTCCTTCTTGTAAATTTAACAGTTCCTTCTAGCAGTACTAAATTTTACTCACAATACTAACTATTGGAATGTCTTCCTCTTAGCAGTATCTTTTATTTCACTAGCATACTAACTTTAAGCACTACCCTTTCTCACTGCTTTCTTGATCTTGAATTACTTCTATAGGAGTCACATCTTGAATCACAGGTTCAATTTCATTACTTGCTTTATCTTGAACCTCTGGATCAGATAATTTCCTCCCCTGTTTGGAAGAATCATCTGCAATGTCTTCATCATCTTCAGAAAGGACAACTTTAGCTCTTCGCTGATTTCCCTAATCTTGACTCAGCACTCTAATTCTTGACCCTGAGAAATGGAGCTTAGTAAAAAGCAAACTGAATTTTCTTGTCTTCCTCAAGTCATCCTCTAATACTCCAATCCTGTCAGAAAGTTTGGTAACCAAAACTGTCAATTCATTGAGTTTCAAGCTACCCTCATCACTTCCATATGAATGAACAGCATGGAGAGGTGAGTTATGGGGTGTAGGAAGATGGTGTGATGTTCTAGGAGATGGTTGTGTTGCAGCAGCAGTGGTATGATCAGGTGTAGGTTCAGGTGAAGGTGAAGGTGTAGGGGAAGGTGAATGTTCAGGTGAGTGGGAAAAGGTAAAGGATGTGATTCTGGAAGGTGAAGTGGAAGGTGCAGAAACAAGTATCATAGAAGGAAATAAAGCAACTTCCTTTCCTGTCCTGTAATAACCCTTTTAAGGCCTCTACAGTATTGTTAAATCACTTTCATCTAAGAGATGAGTACATGATATGGTTCTTTTGTGTTGTTGATGCTGGTTTCTCTGACATAATCTAGGCATAATTTGAATGAACTTAGGGAACATCAAAAAACTTATGGGCTTGAAAACATTGATACCACATGCTCAAAAATCACATAAGAAAAGTTATATCTCCGTATTGGTAGCTAAACAAATACTACATTGGCAATATTACTACTAAACTGCTCTCCAACATTCTTCTTAGGCCTAATACAATGAAGAAAATAGTGAATAAAAACCTCCATTGAGGTGAAAAAGCACCCTTTTGAAAAGTTAAACTTACTAGTCTTGTGTGATATCACCGTAAGTGCCATTGCTTAAAGATCTCCGAGTTGGGAATAAAGAAATACCATCTTGATCATCCCACTTGAGAATGTCGTCTTAAAGACCCTTAGTGATAGTCCAATGTGACCACAATGTGTAGCAGTAATCTACTTCTCCATTGTCAGCCAGTAGATAACTTCAGCAACCGCAAAACTGTTTGATAAATAAAACCCCAAACCTCTGCTTCTTTGTGAAGTGCATAACAAATGTACTTCGATATTAGGAAATCGAAGATATTGTGATACCCTTGAGCACTTCGGTAGATTTCTCTAAAAATCTACCATGTTGTGCTTGTTACAAAATTCCAAGTTTGCCATGAATAATATTGAGTAATCGATTGGAATGACTGGATGAATATATGCAGGCTGGAGAAAGTTAATTGATATATAAATTGAGAGATTTGTAAGAGATATGATTAGACCAACTTAAATAAATCCGTTTATCATGATTAATGAAACATATATATATGATAATCTACGAAAGTCCAATTGGTCTAAAAAAAACCCCTATAGATAGGAAAGTTTTGGTCGAAAATAACTTAATGGACTCTATTAATTTAATAAATATCTATTAGAGGCCAAACGAGTACTAACGGTCACCTAGCAGTAACAAAGTTAGGTCTAGCATACTAAATTACCCTAGCAGTACTACCTCTCTCCACCCAAAAGCAGTACAAACTCTAAAGTTTTGTATTACTCAAAAATAACTTCACACAATCTTCACTTTTCTGTTTTTAAAAGCTTCACATTTTATCTCTAATTCTTTGGCTCACTTTGCACTCTGTTGTTTTTTCAACACAGCTCTCTTTTCTGTTTTTAAGCTCACGCAAATCTCCCTATTCTTTAGCTCACAATCACACAAAGTAAAGTTTTTGGTACAAACCAACTAGCCATTAACGGATTTGATTAGTCCTTACCAATCGCCGTTTGCTTTAGACTAGCCAATTCTTCAATTGTAAAAACATGGTGCAATTGATAACCATATAGTCTTGGAGTAAACTATCAACTAAAAAACGGATTTGTGAGTCTTTACCAATAGCACGTTTTGGCTTTGGACTAGCAATGCTCATTGTAAATAACATGGTGCATTAATAACCATATAGTTTTGAGTAAACTATCAACTATCAATGGATTTGAGAAGTCTTTACCAATAGCCGTTTGCTCTAGACTAATAAATTCTTGAATGTCTATGAGACCTGGTGAACTGGATAACCATTAGTGTGTTGTTTACAACCAAACACTTCAAGAACAACCAACATTCCTCCCCCTCAAATAGTAAACCATTGAAGAAACCATTTCACACTACTTCATTCAAATCCTAAAAGAGTTAGCTAAAAACTAAGAAAAACATAATCTAAACATTTTTCTTGTTTAGCAGTATTAAGTGTTACTAACAGGATTAACAGTGAGACATAGAAATAACCAGTAGTACTAACTATAAGTAATAGTTTTAACAAACAATTTTAAATATAACTAGCAGTACTAATTATAACTAGCAGTATTAATTGACAAAGACTTAACAGTACTAACATTTAACAAACTTTATAAAAACAAGCAAGAGATTTGGCCATTGGAGATTGAGCATTCCAAAACTTGACGACCAGTACTAAAATCTACCAGCATCAAAAACCTTTGTAAGAAGATCTGTGCTACATTATGTTGAGTGTCATTTTAGCCATTTTGAATCAACTTTCCTAGCATTGCAATCTCTATAAAACTGATGCCTAATCTCTATATGTTTTTTTTTAGAAATGTTGAATAGGATTTGTATTATGCATATAAGTACTAAGTATGTCAATAGTCGAAAAAACAGTATTCATAAAGTTGTACCCATAATCCATGCACTTGGTTTAGGATCTAGAGAACCTGTCCATAGCAACTGCACAGCCCCTATATTCAGCTTCACATGTAGAAGTGGCAACTACAGTTTGTTTCTTGCATTGCCAAGAAATCAACCTATTTCCCAAAAACTGACAACCTCCAGTTGGATACTTCCTATCCAGTGTAAGCTCCAGCATAGTCACTGTCAGTGTAAGCAACTAATTCCAATGGAGAATCCTTAGAATACCAAAGACCAAATATGGTTTTGCCTATAAGGATCTAAATAATTCTTTTGACAGCTAAGAGATTGGGATGGTTCATTGGAGAAACCTAAAACCATCTCGCCACTGTCTTTTGATGAATAAAGTAAGATCAATCTGTCCTCATATGAAATCCATTTGCTCAAAAGAATAAGTACTCAAAGTGGTCTGGGCATACCCCCACACAGAATGAAATAGGTGTAACTAATTAAGTCTGTGTCCATCCAGAGCGCCCTCATTCAGAAACTTCCCTAGTATTAAAGCACTTTGATAACCACTCAATATTCTATATAGCATAATCACCGACTAATCGTTTTAGTAAAATAATATTTATAAAGTGAAAACGTTAAAAATATACTTTTTCCCGAAACAAATACCTATTTGTCGTTTTAAGTCCGTTGCTCGCGTTTCTTACGTCCACGTCTTCGTAGTAAGACGAGTGATCAAAATATTACATTTTCAAGTTTTTGATATTCTGCGATGAATAGTGTTTTTACTGTTCACAACAGCTATATACTCGTTTTTACGTTTTAATTAGCGTAAACTTGTAATCGTAATAACTTATTCGTTTTAATCCCGATTTTAGTGATTCCTTCGAGTACGTCTTTGTTATTAAAAGATGTATTATATTTTATAAAGTTAATCCCACTGATGAATAGTACTTTTTACTGTTCATAGTTTATAAAATTACTTTTATAAACTTTAATTATCGTAAACGTCGTAGTTTATTCGTTATAGTTCCGTTTTTAGCGATTCTTTCGAGTACGATCTCGTAATTAAAAGTTATATCATATATTAGATGTTTTAAAAACATAACTTTCTGTAATGAATAGTAAATTTTATAAAAATAGTTTTATAAAAGTATTTATCGTCGTAAACTCGTAATTAACGTATCTTTTTCGTTATAAATCGGTTTTTCGAGTTTCTTATCATTTTGGAATCGTCACGAGACGTATTATTTTTATATGATGTCAAAACCTACTGTCTAAGTGTCGAAATTATACACCCCTTTATTATCCAAGTGTATACTTTTTATAAAAAGCTTATTTTATGTATTTTTCAACTAGTAGTTTATTATAGAAACCCTAATAACTATATGTAACATATGTGATAACTAATATTAATGTCCATTAGTCCATATATTTTTCATTTGTCCATGATTAACAAGTTTAACAATTTACTTTCCATTATTTTCACATGTGAAGGTTAAGAAACCTTATAAAACCCTAATTTAAACCTAGGACATGTTTATACTTATAACCTAATGTATAACATTCTTTTACATCAATTTTCCATGATAAATATAACCAATGACAAAATAAGTGCATAAAATTCATAAACCATAAGTGAAAACTCATTTTACATATTAAAAATTCCTTAGTTGGTGATTTGCCATAATTAACCTATATCACATAAAAATCATAATAAGTAAAAGTATGAAGGAGAATTAGAAGACTTAGGGACGATGTATGAGATGAGAAATAAGTGCTAAACTCCGTGTTAGACCAAAAACCAAAGCTTATAAGCTTATAACCCCTAGATTAGGTTGAAACCCTAATAATTGCAATAACTTGTTAAAACCCTTTCAAAGCTTAACCAACCCTTCAATTCTTCTTAGAATACCTTAAGTATGATATGCAAACACTAATATGGTGAAAGAAAATCAAAGTATGGATTGTGTATTATAGGGGTTTTGAGCCGTGAGCTTCAAAGAGAGACAAAGAAAGTTTTTGTGATTTTTGGTTAAGTATCTATGAAAGAAAGAGTGCATGCCAATGGCAATTATAGTGGAAAAAAATCTAACTAACTAACCATTGGTCACATTCTAACCCCCTTAGCACAAGTTAATTAGCCAAGTGGGTTCATGGTGTAAAGTTGGTTCCCAAAGAATCTTTCTTACTTAGATATTTTTAACAAGTGTGATCTCTTGGTCCTATCTTGAAAATTTCGGCCACATATACATATATGTGATGTTATATTGATTATTTTGGGTATTGGGTATAATCGTGGGTATTCGTTTAAGCGTAGTTAGGTTTTGGTGCTTCCGGGAATGCCGAAACGCGTTTTATCGCGAAACGTAAGCATTTTACGTAGCCAATAAAAATAAGATGAACAAAGTTATTAATTATCCTCATAATAATCATATAACACTTGCTTGATGTAAACATTTAATTGTTTAATGCCCGTTTACATTGAATGATCATTTTTAGCTTACGCGATTTAACGTAACGATTTCCATTAAAAACAAACGCGTACAATACTAAAAATAAATGGTGACTTTATTAACGTCGTACATTGTCCTAAAACACGAGGTGTTATAATGTTAGCATCCATTCGTCTCTTATTCCAACTCCCATTCATCCAAGCATAGAACAAATTTTTTTAGTTCTTCCATCAATTTTCATATGCCTATCAAATGATGAATTTACTCGCGATGTGAATTCAAGAGAATCAATTCCCTAGTTATCTCCTTCGTCTAACATTTCTTCTTCTCCATCATATGATTCAGGATAAATTTTACCGAAAAATTTCTCAACAACTTCTTCCCAAACGATAATTTTTCCTTCCCCCTCGTTTATCCACCATTTTCATGCATCATCGGCAAGTGAGAGAAGAAAGACTTCCATTCGTAGTTGATGGAAATCCACACCAGGAACGTAAATTAAATCAACCATTTCAAGCACCTTGGCGATGTGATTCACTACATCTTCGTCAATCCATCTGTGGTATGTATTCTTTTGTAATTCCTCCAAAAATTCTTTGTTGAGTTCAATGTTAATATCGTTACTGGTGATAGAAAGATTTGATTTAATTTGAGCTTTTTCTAAGTTTTCATTTAGAATTGGTTCAGCCATGACTTCTTGTAGTTCCTTCTTCAATCAACTAGCTCTGATAAGTACTTCCTGCAACAAGGGTACAAATATTAGCAGGATTTGCTCTGAAGAAGGATAGAAAAATTTTTAGCACGAAAATCAAATACGAAAACTTAGGATCTGATTCTATTCCAGATGATCGATACGCCGTATCCAATGAAAATGGAAACGCCATATTAATCAGTTAAATGAATACATTGTATTGGACAGAAAGTTAGATACGTCGTATCTAATGGAAATGGATATGCCGTATCGAGTTATCGACCAAAACAATGTATTAGCAAAACAATTAAATTAAACATACAAATATACAAGCAAACAATTAAAGTAAAAAATATACAAAATTTATAGAATATACAAGAATATACACTAATCTAATATACACTACTCCTAAGGGTTGGATTCAATCTAATGACCAAAATAAAAAATAAAAATCAAGATTAATTTTCACTCCCCGGCAACGACGCCAAAAACTTGATGTGTCGTTGTGTGGTGTATATTTTTATGATTCAAGTTTTAAATTTATGTTTTGCCGACTCAACCAAAAACAACACTTTAACGGGCAGTGTACCCGGTCGGTGGTAGATTCATGGTAAGTAGGGTGTCAAACACTTGAAGCAAGGTTAAATCTCTCAATTTATTTATATTTTGGTTTACTAATCTAAGTTAATTATAATCTAAGCCAAACCTATGCTAATCATATGTTAGTTCTAATCCTAATTCTAACAGGTAAAAGGGGGTTTTAGCCTGAGATATTGGCACGGGTTTGTTTGGTGACTACATCATCATAACAAGGTAACCAACTCCTGCCATTGAGGCATAGGGTTCCATCCGTACGAGGTTCCAACTTTTCCGTTTAAGTGCCTCTTGCAATTTTAGCATTTTCAATCAGCATACCTCCAATATCCTACATTCTTGGAATGTTCTCTGGTTTTCGTGCTTCAGGTCTGGAGCATTCAAATTACTAGGAAGATCCAAGCTAATAGTCATGACTAAGCTCGAACTCTTAACGATGGTTCCGTGTCTTTCCTGCTAAGCATCAGCAACGACTATTTGCCTTCCTGGGTGATAACGAATATCGCAATAGTATTCACTATGCAACCTCTATCCATCGCGTTGTCTCATGTTCAATTCCTTCTGATTAAGAATATGCTATAAACTCTTATGATCAGTGAACACCGTCACCTGGTACCATACAGATAGTGCCTCCAAATCTTCAGAGCGAACACTACTGCTCAAGTTCTTGATCTATGAGTAGTATAAGTCTTCTCATGGATCTTTAACTGGCGTGATACATAATGATATTAACCTTTTCCCTTTGCATCAACAACAACGCCCAAACCCTTGATCGAAAGCATCGCAGTAGACGATATTATCTTCACTTCCTTCGGGTATGCCAGAATTGGTGCACTACACAATTCTGCTTCATACTGGAATGCTTGCTTCTTGGTTTTGGTCCCCCACTCAAAATTGTCTTCTTTGAGTGATCTTTGTCATTGGTTTGACGATCTTATGATAACCCTTTAATGAATTCTTCGATAAATCCCAGCAAGACCTAAAAAAACTAACGGGAATCTTCGTTGTGTCTTAGGAGATGCCCAATCTTTCATAGACTCGATCTTGGCAGGATCCACATGAATGCCCTTACTGTCAACCACGTGACTGAGGAACTGTACTTTGGGAATCCAAAATTTTCACACTTGGAAATTTTAATTAACCAACTCCTCTTTCTTCAACAACTTCTTTATAATCTTCTAGTTTTGCTCTCTTCGTGCTCTTGCTTGTTCTTGGAATAGATCAAAATATCGTCAATAAAGACAATTACAAATTTGTCCAGATAAGGTTTGCACACTCGGTTCATGAGGTCCATAAACACAGCAGGTGCGTTGGTCAAACCAAACGGCATAACTTGGAATTCATAATGTCCATATCGAGTTCTGAAGGCAGTCTTCGAGATGTCTTCCTCTCGAACCCTCAATTGGTGATAACCTGACCTTAGGTCGATCTTCGAGTAGACACTCGACCCTTGAAGTTGATCGAATAAGTCATCAATTCTCGGTAGCGGATAACGGTTCTTCACCGTTAGTTTGTTTAGTTCCCGATAATCTATGCACATCCGTAACGATCCATCTTTCTTCTTGACGAATAGAACTGGAGCTCCCCATGGTGACGAACTAGGTCTTATAAAGCCTTTGTCAGAAAGCTCTTGTAGTTGATCTGCCAATTCTTTCATTTCTGATGGGGCTAATCGATAAGGTGCCCGTGCTACAGGTGCAGCACCAGGTACTAGATCGATGTGAAATTCCACTTGTCTGGTATGTGGAAGAAACCCCCCGGGACCCCCCCCCGGCCCCCCCCCCCCCCCCCCCCCCACCCCCCCCCCCCCCCCCCCCCTCCCCCCCCCCCCCCCCCCCTCCCCCACCCCCCCCCCCCCCCCCCCCCCCCCCCCCACCCCACCCCCCCACCCCCCCCCCCCCCTGGCAAGTCCTCGGGAAATACTTTGGGAAAATTTTTGACGATCGATACATCTTGTAGTTGCTTCTTCTTTGACTTGTCTCCAGTCTCCTTGATGGTAATATGTGCCAAAAAGACGTGACATCCTTTTAGCAGATACTTCTAGGTCTTGGTGCACGAGATAATGTTTAATCGTTAGTCCACCGGTTTATCTTTATTCCGTCTCATGAATAATTTATGATTTCGCTCCAAAGGGAAATCGAAGATCTTCTTAGCAAGTCAATAAACGGCTTGGTATTTTGTCAACCAGTACATGCCAATTTATGGACGTCATAAGTAACCCATTTCTAAGGCATTAGGTTGTCGTGAAAGGTATGGTTCAGCAAATTTAACGTGTCAACCCAGTTAATACCGTATTTACTACATCATTTATCTCTTAACTTTAAGTTAATTCTATGTTATATCCATGATCTAATTAGTGGGGGCTATATTATCAAAGTACTTGATTGATAGACACGAAACTTTCTATCTGCACCAGTATCAAGTAAAAGGGAAGCACATCTGGTTGTTTAGGATGAAAAAGTACCCGTCACAACGTTGTTGTCTGGGTTGTGCCCTGCAACTCCCACTGCATAAGCCTTGGCTACAGCGTTGCCATTTCCCTAGTTCTAGTTTCTTCCACTGGGGGCAGTCTTCTTAAGTGGCCTAGAGCCTCACTCTCAAAGGCAAACGATGGCTATTGGTATTTTACCTCCCTTGGGCTCTCGGGTTGTTGTTGTTGCCGTTTGTTTGTTGTTATTGTTGTTGCGGTTGTTGTTGTTCTTGTTATTGCGGTGGTGTTGTTGTTATATGCAGTTGCTGGCCGCTCCTCAGTCCTTGGCCAGGGGCAAAGCTTCTGCAGATTATTTGCATGTTGGTATACAAGGACCGTAATGGTTGAAGTTACACTTGGGACATAGAGGTTTAGTCCCTTCATACGGTTTCTTGTCACCGTTCCCTGCAGCATAAGCCCTGCCTGTGTTCTGCCTTTTGTTCTGTTGTTGGTTTTGGTTATTTCGGGGAGTGTCTTCAAACCTCCTCTTGTTTTCTGCCTGTCTCTCAGCAAAAGTGTTAATTCTCCTATCCATTAATTCAGTCGCCATCTCAATAGCCTCTTGCATGGTTTTTGGCTTCGATGCCACAACACTTGAGTAAATCAGGTCGGGCATCCCACCGACATACCTTTCAATTTTGTCAGTCTCTTCAGGGAACATCCTGTCACACAGCAATGCCAGTTCCTGGAAACGTTGGTTGTAGGCTACCACATCGGTGCCTTTTACTTTTAGGTTCCACATTTCTGCCTCAATCTTCTTGATTTCATTCCTCAGACAATATTTAGTTGTCATCTTCTTCTTCAAGTCAGTCCACGTCATTGCATATGCAACATCATTAGTCACTGTCCTAACATGTGAGTTCCACCATGTTAGAGCAATTCCCATAAGAGTACAAGTGGCAAACTTCACTTGATTCTCCACGGTGCAGTTACTTATGCGAAACACGGTTTCCATCCTCTCAAACCATTGGGTCAAGTCGACCACTCCTTCTGTGCCCCTGAAGAATAAGGGTTGACATTTCATGAAGTCTTGATAGGTGCACTCCCGAATAGCGCGTTCATTCCTTCTCACACCGGTTCCCGAGGTATGGCTATCATCGCCATTTCGGGTCGTAGCACGTGCTGCCAATACAGCAGTGACACCCTCGTCGATCATGGCCTGAAGTTGGGCACTGGTGACCGAAGTGGTGGTATGAGTGTCTGTGACTGGTGTTGGTGTTGCACCTGGGTTTAACCTCGTGGGCCTTCCTCTTGGTGCCATTTTCTTAAATCACAAGAAAACATAATACCCGTTAGATTTCAAAAAAATCTTAACCATAACCCGATGTATACATAATAAATAAAACGAGATCACAACACATGGTGAAATACACAACAGTATTGAAATTAACAAATCGACATTCATTCACAATAAATTCGATTTCATATAAAACATAATCCATCCTTTCCATATATAACTTGGGAAAATAATACATGATTGGTTTAAATACAAACGATCACAACACTTAGGTTACAAGACAAAATAACCTAAAGCCATACTAGCCGAGATATACTCGTAATACTTAGTAGGCTGTACAAAGTAGCCGGTACATGAACAAAAGATCTAAAGAGAGTAGCTAGACAAAACAAAAGATCTATACAGTCTACTAGCTGGGAATAACCCTTAATACTTAACAGACTGTACAGTAGCTACAGTCATAACCCAGTCTAAGAACTGCTACTGGCCTCCTCTGGTAGCTCTGGCTCAGCAGATCTGAAATCACCGTTTGTCTCCTACGGTCTGCTGCCTGCAACTCAGTGATCTCGGACTGCTGAGCCATGACCGTAGTCCGAAGTGATATGCCCTCGGAACGTACCTGATCGCAAGCATCCATCGACTGTGCCCAAGCGGCACGAGATACTCTGGCCTCCTCCTCCATCAGAAGGGCAGTGCGTCTATGGAATGGCCTACCCCTGTACAACATGTTGACTCGGGCTCTAAGTAGAGCTCGGTCATGTCGTGCCTCATCCAGCTGAGAATATATGATCTCATCCTCCTGGTCAACAGTAGTAGCCAACTCAGTAACTCTCTGATTGACCCCCTCTAGGGTTGGTTGGTGCTAATCTCCTAGATGGCTTACAAGGTAATCCCTTGTATACGTAAATACCTATAGGCCTAACTTCCCTAGACTCTGGGTCCTGGAGCGGGCATCTAAACAATATCAGCAAATCCAATAACGGTCTGACCCTAGCTGTGGCTTGTCCAACCTGCCTAGCAAAACCAGCTGCCGAACTCTCACGACATCGTATCCTGGGAACAGATTATACGACACGGCCTCTTACGATGCGGTAAACAAATCTCAGGAATCTCAGTCCCATGAATAGGAGATGGTGGTGTATCTCTCTATCTAATCAGCAGCTCGGGATCCAGAGATACCTTAACTTATGTAGGGTCATCTGGGTGGTGGTGATGGTATAGGTAATGGAGGAGAGGGGTATCTGGGAAGTGGTGATGTAGTTTGGTGAAGAGGGGGGGGGGGGGGGGGGGGGTGGGGGGGGGGGGGGGGGGGAGGGGGGGGGGGGGGGGGAGGGGGGGGGGGGGGGGGGGGGGGGGGGGGGCGGGGGGGGGTGGGGGGGGGGGGGGGGTGGGGGGGAGGGGGGGGGGGGGGGGGTGGTCTGATGGTGGTAAGTAGGTAAGGGCTAACATTCTTTCAGCAACTTCTAGGTGAGGAACGGGTGCCGGAGCCTAGGGTCGGATGGACATTACTAGCCGTGACGCGATAAGCAAGGTATGGGTCCCGGTCAGCTGAATAAGCAACAGCTGAATAAGCAAGGTATGGGCGATAAGCAAGGAGGGTCGGTAGGAGCTAAGTGCTCCTCCTCTGCATCATCATCATCATCATCGTCATCGTCAGATGACTCCTCATCATACCCTGTCGTTCCTCGTCTAGAGGATAGTCGGTGGATCCCCTCTGGATCCTTCCTCATCATCCTCCTCTGGGTCCTCCTCAGGGTCGGACTCGGTATAACCATGGTGAATGTTGAGTAGGTGGTCCAGCAGGCAATTGGTGCTCCTCATGCCGGATACCTATTCGTCTATGGTAAGAACTCAGGGTAAACAGGCTCCCAGAACAAAATGGTATGTAAAAAGTTGAGCGTGGTGCCCTGCTCTGGCTCCTTCAGGGCCTGGCACGTAATCCCCCCCCACAACCACCCCCCACCCCCCCCCACCCCCCCTCCCCCCCCCCCCCCCCCCCCCCCGCAAAGATGGTGGGTCTAAAAAATAGTCCTTCTGCTCCTAGTGTCCTAGCGTCAGATAGGTCCTCATTGGGCTGGATATCTCAGTATTACGTAAATTAAGAATCCTTCCGAATCCGACATGCTCGGAACTGAAAAATCAAAAAGTGGCTTATATAAGTATTTTAATATAAGACTATTCTCTTATATACGTAATATTTTTAAAACACGTATTTCATTTGAATGTATATAGCCTAACCGACTAATGCAATAAATTTTGTATATGAATACCCGTAAAAACCCTTTTGTATGTATGCAATGTTTGAAAACGGTTATAGTCTAGCAAAAACATTTTGACCTGGTTCTCTATAACCTTGGCTCTTGATACCAATCTGTAACACCCCCAAAATGGGTCGCAGCGGAATAAGGATCCGGGGCATGTTACTTCAAGATCAACAGCACAAGATATATATAAGAACGACACAAAAGTCGTTTATTGATAATTGGATGTAATATTGACATATTAAAATGCTTATAGCTTTTCGTGTTCTTTGTTTTATATTAACAAAAGATAATCATAGATTTCAAAACATGATGCACATAAATCTTTAATAGTGCAATCCAAAACATAATCCAATGCATCCTTGGCACCTCGTGCCTGTGACCTCCTGAAAACATTGCTTAAAACGTCAACAAAAATTGTTGGTGAATTCATAGGTTTATGTATTTAAATTATGCAGGACCGGCACGACTTTCGTGATGTTACTACATTTGCCAACATCCCAAACCAGATTACTGTTGCACTAGTCTTGACACTGCATAGCTCAACCCTATTTTGTATTTTTGCAGTTATTTTGCCGTATAGATGTTGTAACCCGCATACATCAAGTACACAATGGTCAACGTTAGGTCACGGTAAGGCTAATAACCAAAAGGGGAGCGTTAATCCCAATAGAATTCTATTTATAACATTCGCGTCCCTTAATGCATTTAATCAACTACATCATGACAATTGAAGTTCATGAAAAATGAGCTCAGGAGGGTTAGCAGTACTATAGGCAAAACACATCATCATTATATTTAAAGACACTTGCGTCAAATTTATAAAACAAAGAATGTTTTTACCCCAAATAATAGTAATATAATTAAAACTGTAAAAGAGGGGTTTTGAACTCACCTGAGTCTGATAGTCCCAAATAAGATTAACGTCACGCAAAACGTTTCGATAGGCAACCTATTTATAATTAAGGTCGTTTATATATCCGGTACTTTAATTAATAAACATTGATTATATCTTATTTTGTGTTATATCGCATCTATCGGTAGGGCTATCATAATTAAGAGGTCATGACATGACGTCGAAGGAGTTAGACACTTTAATCGTAAATACAATAAACTAGTCGTTTACGCCATCCGCAAGTGGGCACTAATTATGTAAACTCCCTAGTATTAAAACACTTTGATAACCACTCAATTTTCTATATAGCAATAATCATCGACTAATCGTTTTAGTAAAATAATATTATAAAGTGAAAACGTTTATAATAATATAATTTTCGTAAAATTGACCTAATTTGGTCGTTGTAAGTCCGTTGCTAGCGTTTTCTTTCGTAAGTCTTAGTAGTTAAGACGAGTGATCAAAATATTACATTGTCATGTTTTTGATATTCTGCGATGAATTGTGTTTTACTGTTACGACAGCTCGTTTTTTTTTTTTTCGTAGTTTTTGGTTTTAATTAGCGTTAAATTCGTTATAGTAATAAAACTTATCCGTTTTAATCCAGAATTTTGTGATTCATTACGAGTAGTCTTTTTTGTATTAAATAGATGTTTTTATTAGATAAAGTTGGGATGGCATGTATGAATAGTATTTTATGTTCATAGTTTATAATAATTACTTTTATAACTTTAATTTACTGCTAAAATAACTCGTAGTTTTTATTGTTATAGTTATGTTTTTATCGATTCTTTCGAGTTCGTTATCGTATTTAAATGAGTATATCATATAATAGATGTTTTAAAATAAAAGTTTCTGTAAGAATAGTATAATTTTATTAAAAATAGTTTTATAAAAGTATTTCTTGTCGTAAACTCGTAATTAACGTATCTTTTTCGTTATAAATAGTTTTTCGAGTTTCTTATCATTTTTTTTTTATTTGGATAGTACGAGACGGCATTATTTTATATTTTGTCAAAAACCTAATGTCTAAAGAGGTCGAAATTATACACCCTTTATTATCCAAGTGTATACTTTTTATAAAAAGCTTATTTTATGTATTTTTCAACTAGTAGTTTATTATAGAAACCCTAATAACTATATGTAACATATGTGATACTTATATTAATGTCCATTAGTCCATATATTTTTCATTTGTCCATGATTAACAAGTTATTTATACACATTTACTTGAAACATATTAAATAAGCTTTATAAACCCTAATTATACCTAAACATGTTTATACTTAAACCATATGTAAAACATCTTTTACTTTCATTTTTACATTCGGATATATATAACCATATGACTTATGAATAAGTGCATAATTCATAACAATAATGAAACTCATTTTACATATTAAAAGTCCTAAGTGGTGATTTAGCCATAATTAACATATAACATTAAAATTATAATAATAAAAAGTATGAAGAATTTGGAAGACCCTTTGGACGATGTATGAGACGAGAAATAATTGCTAAACCCGTGTTTATGTCTCAAAACCAAGTTTTAAGCGTATATTCCCTAGATTAGGTTTGAAACCCTAATCTTCCCTTTTCTTCTTTAATCCTTGCAAATGATGAACCAATGCTTGTAAACACCTTAGTGTATGCATTAGGATGTTGTGTAATAGGGTTGTTTTGGTTGTATAATAGTGTGTATGGTTTGCATTATAGGATGGCTTAAAATGCGAGGTTATTGGAGAGAAGGAAGTGAGAAAATGTGATATTTTGTTAAGTATAATGTGTAAGTTAACTTCTTATGCATGCATGGAAAATTATTTATAAGGAGTGTTTGTAGATATTGTAGTTGCAAACTTTGACTAGAAAATTCAAAGGGGGAGGGGGGGTGTGCCGTGGGTTCAAGGGGACAAGAAATGAGGGAACAAGGGCTCTAAAGTCTTGGTCTCTTGGTTCCTTCTAATGGGAATCATCCCATGAAGCTTAGGGATGATGCTCCTATCTTATTTTTCTTTTTCTTGTATTGTTTACTTGCATTTTCATAAAAGAAAGTATAAGTTTTTAAATGTAAATGTGTAGTTTTTATTAAAAGTTTACTTTGTAAAGTCTTGGTATTTTGTAAAGTATTTGTTATCTTGTATAATCATATGAGATGTGTTAAATATATTACCTATGCCTAATAGGGTTTTTTTATAAACTTTCGATCGTTGTATAAAAACGTAGGTATTGGTGAAGCGTACGTAAATTTTAGGGTTCGCGGAAATCCTATTTGTCATTTATCGCGAACACGTAAAACCTTTCAGTATCCGATAAAAGTAACTTGTGAAACGTTATTAATTATTCTCAAAATAATGCTTACCCTGATTGAGTAAACAATAAATTGCTTGTTGCCGTTACGTTAACTGGTCAGTTTTTAGCTTACGCGATTTTGAAGTAGGATTTCCATTAAAAAACAAACCGCGTTTAATACTAAAAATAAATGGTAACTTTATTAACGTCGTACATTGTCCTAAAACACGAGGTGTGATACAAACTGTGATAAACAAGATCTTCCTTTAAGATATCAAGTCTATCAAGGGAGATTGTTAGCAAGCTTTCAAAAAGATGCGAAGTATGAGCATGTTGGTCAAGACACAAGATCGCAAGGTGGCAAAGATGATCAAGACTGAAGGATAAAGATTTAAAGATATCGGACGTAAAGACGAAGTCGAAAGACAATGACAAAGGCTCAAGATCAAAGATTACAAAGCATGAAGGAACAAGCCTACAACAAGATAAAGACCAAGACAAAGACAAGAGCTTAACAACAAAAGTAATCTCATTGATCTCATGAAGGAGTGTCACAATGAACTCACTTCGGGGGAGATTGTTAGCCTCAAAAATATTGAGTCGAACCAGAAGTTCGTTCATTAGGAATATTAGGTCTCGGTCATTTATATATTAAATGTTGTAATAGGCTAGAACGGGAATCGGGCTCATTTAATCTAATATTGTACGCGTTATGAGCTAAAGCCCAAGTAATCCCGAGCCCGGCCCATAGAAAGCCCATAGGCATGAAAGCCTCATGGTGCAAGTATAAATACCCCTCTCTAAGTGTGGAGAGGGTGTTGGTCTCATTTGTATTTTGTGCAAGTAAATCAACCATCTCATTTTCTCTTTACTTTCTCTCTCTTGTTTCTCTCTCTAAAATTCTTATCATATCTCCTTTCTGTTTTTCTTATTCAAGTATGAAGTGAAGGTGATTATAGGGTTCCGACATGGTGATTTATGGTTTATTGTGAATAATAATCCCTTTTGGAAGGTATTATTACATTATTTTTATTCTGGGTGGTTTGACCCGTAAATTTTGAGAAATGCCAAAAAACGAGTCCCGACACGTCCGTTAATGTCCAAATGAGTTTTGAAGGGTTTAAAAGTGTAAATATGTCATGTAAATACTCTAGGTTAATGGAAAAGTATTTTTAAGGTGAATAAAAATGCTAATTAACTTTGGGGAGTATTTTACGGTTGAGTTTTACGAGCTTTTAAGTGATCCCGACATAAAAAAGTAGAAACCCGAACACCCCTAGGGCTCTTGTCTGCCGGTTTGAGTAGGAGGAGACTAGGACGGCTTTTTTTTAGCATTGGTTGTCTAAGCGAATTGTACATTAACTAATATTCCCATTTTCATTTTGGAACTCTTAGATCATTTTCATAAAAAAAATCTCCTCTCTTTCTCTCCTCTTGGCGCCCGAACAAAGCACAAACACAAACACTTTCATTTTTGAAATTTTGATCAAAAACATAAAGATTGGTGATATATTGGGTTGATTCTAGTGCTCGAGTATTCATTTAAACAACATTTGGGTTGTCCGGTTCGTGTCAAAATCTACATTTTTGAAGATTTTCTTATAAGTTTTCAAATTTAAATTTTGTTTGTCCTTTTGGGTTTATATTGATGCATAGATGTTAGTTTTACAAGTTGATCGTTGTAAAAATCAATTTTTGGAAACGAAACGGATTTAAAAAGGGGTGTTTGGTTCGTCGGATTTAAAGAAAGAAAAAGGGGGTTTTGTAGTTTTGATGTTTGAATAACATATGTTGCTAAATAGCTTATTTTGTATAATAGCTTGTATAGCTTATTTCGGACTAATTTTAAGCTATTTCATGGCCTATTTTGGGATTAAATGCCACGTCCTATGTTAAAATCACAAGGGAAGTGATTTTTATTATTTTTGTGATATGGCGTATGTTCGTGAACTATTTTTATAGCTTATGGTGGTAGCCAAATGCAATACATAACTTATTAGCTTATGGTTAAGCTTAATATATGTATTGTGGAGCTTATGGACTCACGGCCCAATAGGCCTATTTAAGTCGTGGCTTAATGGGAGGGCTTATTGTGGTCTGGATTACTTTCTACTTATTAGTATGAGCTTATGGATATAAATGGACTTTGGTTTTGGACTTGGATCGTATTTTGGACTTATAAATATCTTAATGGACCCTTATTGGGCTTTTTAGTCGTTATAAGAGTTTTGACGGACTTTTTGAAAGTGAAATGTATTTAGGAAGTGATATTGAACGCTATTTAGGGAAAAATGTTTTGTCAGAAAATTGTCGAAAGTTTGAAAAGTGTTTGAAATAAAGGTTAAAAACCATGGAAAACGTTGTATGAGCGTATGGGTAATGTCGAAATTTCGTAAAAAGTTTATACTTAGAAATTTTACCCTAAAAATCTTGAAATTTTAGGGAATTTTAAATTATAAATTATTATTTAAAGTATTTATTTATTTATAAATTATAAAAGGCAAAAAATATTTTTTTTTCTCGAAACTTTCATATATGTTTTTTATGAGTAACGTTCTATTTTCATCTTCCTTTATAGGATTATTTTCACTGGTGACTATGGTTACGAATGGTCCTATCGAAATATATTTATTATTATTATTTATATATATTTACTATTTATGACTTATTATTTCTGTAGATTGTAGAAGTATGTATTATTGGTAATGGGATTGATATGATTGTTGTGATATGTCGTATAACCCATCACACCACTAAAGTGTTATGTGATTTATACAACGCGTCTAAACTCTATGCATCAAACGTGAAGACTGTTTTGGAAATGAATGATTAAAATGGGACATTAACTGGACTAGGTCGTGTGCGGACGTCGTTGCATTTGCTTGTGTGATTGAGATTTGGTTGCTAAAGACTTGCTTAAGGTGAGTTCTCATAGCCTCATTTTTCTACTGTTTTTCCGTTGAGGGAAAATGATACTCAAATGTGTTTTGAACTGTTTTGAATTGAACTGTGCGAAATGTGGTTTTGTTTTTGGGACAAGATATGTGCTTATGACTGCTATGTGAATATTATGTGTTGCTGATGTTTGGAATAGATGGGTACGACTACCTAGTATTTTGTGTGTTTATTAAGAGGATTGTACGCCTTACTAGGTTGTGGTGTGGTTTGCCTAATTTAGTGCTCCAGCTGGTAGGCCCTTTAGGTGTGTAAGTGACATATGGTGATTGATTAGCGGGGATGCTATGGTTTTTTGCACATATATTCACTGTCATATTGCACTATTGTCCACTGTTTGAAATATTGGCACAACTTTTGGGTTTAAGGTTAAACCTACAAGCTCACCAATATTATTGTTGATGTTTTCGAGTATTATTTTCAGATGAAGGGAAAGAGGAATAAGTTGGTGTTTTATGATAGCAGTCTTAGAAGTATCTCGTGTGGATTTCTCATATGAAGTCTTGCTTGTTTATTTTATTTGGTTTTAGTATCGGAAGATTTTGGTTTTAGTTTGGTTTTGAACCCGTGTAGGGCTATTGGATATTTGTAAGAGTTGCAGATTTTGATTATGATTTTGCGACATCACTCGTGTTGTTCGAGGTTTTGATGGTCTTAGTAACACTTTATATGTTTATGCATTGTTAGTTTCTCTATTTTGTATCTGGTGTTATGATTGATCATTATGTTGCGCTCTGTGTTTTTTGCCATTGTCGGGTGTTTTTTTTTTTTATGATCAGATTGGTAATCAGAGCCAAGGTTATAGAGAACTAGGTGGGTTGGCCTAGACTATAACCTAAGATCTCATTTATAGTTGCGTATAGGATCTATGTGCGTGGTGTTCCGCTTCTGTGTGCCTTTGTGTGTTCGTGGTTTGGTGCCTTAGTTATGTCAGTCATTGAAATGGGTGGGCTCAATATTGGATATGAATGGGAAAGGATGCGAATATAAGTACGGTGGCCAACGTAGTTATAAGCGTATCACAACTCACTCATACTTGATAATGTTGTTCACACAAATCGATGTTGACACCGTAGGGTGGAGTTACGTGTATATCTGGTTATATATAGTAAGATATTCTATATATATGTGCGAGTCTTCCCACTTACCTAACGTTGCCCATGTTCTCCCTCGTATAGATAATGCCGCCAAGGATGAGGACCCGAAGTGCTGGCCGGCCTGCTGCCGAATCACTAGGAGGGGGAACGGGTGAACGGGTTGGTAGAGGTGGAAGGGGTAGAAGACCTAGGGAAGGTAATGATGAGCGTGTTGAGGATTTGAATGGTCAAGGAAATGACCAGGGTTTGGGAGCTAATGGGGGTGTAGAGGGAGTCAATGGGAATGTAGAGGGAGCCAATGGGGGTGCACCCGACTTCTCAATGATCATTTCCCAGCAATTGCAAAACCTCTTACCCGCTCAGGTTAGTAACCGAGGAAATGTTGGAAATCAGAATGGTAATGTGGTTAATGAGAACGTTCAAGAGAACGTGGGGAATGTGTTAGTAAATGGCAACCGGGTAGGTTGTTCATATAAGGAGTTCTTAGCTTGTAACCCTAAGGAATATGATGGTAAGGGAGGTGTTGTAGTTCTTACTCGTTGGATTAAGAAAATAAAGAACGTACAGGATATAAGTGGTTATAGTAATGACCGAAAAGTGAAATACACTGTTGGTTCATTTGTGGGTAAGGCTTTAACGTGGTGGAACTCTCAGATCCGCACGCTAAGCCGGGAAGTTGCTGTTAGTATGTCATGGAATGACTTTAAGTTTATGATGATACAAGAGTTTTGTCCTAGTCATGAGATGCAAAAGTTAGAATCTGAGTTGTGGAAACATGCCATGGTAGTGGCTGGCCATGCTGCGTATACTGATAGGTTTCATAAGTTGGCGAGGTTAGTTCCTCACTTGGTAACTTCTGAGAGTAGGATGATTGAAAGGTATGTGTATGGCCTTGCTCCACAAATCTATGGGATGGCAGTGCAGCAACGGAGCCAAAGACTATGCAGAAGGCAGTGCAGATTTCTAGTGCACTGACCGATGAGGCTGTTAGGAATGGATCAATTAAGAAGGTGGAGAAAAGAGGAAATGTAGGGGAACCTAGTAAGGATAAGAATGGTAGAGATGATAATAAGAGGACTGGGAATGCTTTTGCTACTACTGTAAACCCTGTAGGAAGAGAGAATGTGAATTGAGAATTTAAGAATGATTCGGTTCGAGTTTGATAGTAAAGGATATTTGATTTGTTGATTACACTACAAATGTAATAGCAAGAATTGAAAAACAATTAACTAGCACGAAAATTAAATGCACAAATCGAATTAAACGCGAGCTAAAACTGAAATTTAAAAACTAAAACACAACTTTTAACAAATTTAATACCTAAAAATCACAAATTTAAAATGAAAATTTTAGGAAAAAGAATTGGAATTTTTTATGTATTTTTGAATTTTTTATGATTTTTCTAAAATTTAATGAATTATCAAAAATAAACTTTTTCTAAAAATTAACACTAAAATTTTTCTTTTATTTTTCAAAAATACTAGATTTAAAATGAAAATTAATGCAAAAAGAATTTTACTTTTTCAACTATTTTTCTATTTTTTATGATTTATCTAAGAAAAAGTAATCACTAAAGTCTATTTTAATTCCTAGAAAATAGAAATTAAACTGGAAAAATATGGAAAAATGATTTATAGAAACTACAAAGGTGCAGAAATTTTATAAACCAAAAAGCCCTAATTTTAAAAACCCAATTGAACCCTATTTTGTGTAATTAAAACAAAACCCTAATTTTATTAATTCTATTCAAACTAAAAACTAAATTATTAATTCTTTTTTATTTCTAAAGAAAGACAGGGTAGAAACTGTTATAAAGGAAAGATAAGGGTAGGCGGGGTATCTTTAGTAAATTTACACTACAGTTAAAACGTATAACCCTAAACTTAAAGAAAAACACCAAATAGACCCCGCGATTGTGGCTTATTTTTGGCTTATCAAAAAATGAGATTCAGAAAAAACACAAAACTACAAACTTGTTAAAGGGCTTATTCTAAACAACATTAATGAAAGCAACTTGGACTTTTAACAAAAGAATAAGCTGAAAAATAAGCAACAAGTTGCTGTTACAGAAACTAAGGCTCAAAGGATATTTTTACATTTTGGCTTGTATCCTAAGCTGAAATTTTAAGACTAAGCTACTCTAGCTACCTTAAATCTTCCTAGGTAAAAAGTTTTCCAATATTTCTAATGGAAATGAGAAATTTAAAGAGTGAAATGGCCAACACTTAAACTGATATGCTGTGATTTGCTGTTGCTGATATGTTTAGTTGCTGATGCAATTGGCTTTGCACAAAGATGCAGGCTAGAATTTTAAAACTAACACTTTACTAAATGCAACTAAGTTAACACAAAACAATTTTTTTAACTCCTAAGTTGCTTCTAAAATACTAAAATCTAAACTTCTTTTGACTCAAACTTGCCCTGGTGCTGGCAAGAGATTTTAGAACCTAAACCTTTGATTTTAACAACCTAAACCTGGAAACCTAAGTGAAACCTTATAAAATGACCATACTTAGCTGTGTGAAAAATTTGACAAGTTTTCTTTGACTTTAAGAGTCAAATGAAACCTATTCCAAACACTACCTTAAGAAAAAACTGTCAAAGTAGATTGAACTTAAAATTGTTTTTAAAAACTAGCTCAGCTAAAAACTTTTAGCTACTCCACCTAGATTAAAACTAATTAAGCTATTTGAACAATTTAACCTATAGCTTATTAACTAAAATAAGCTAGTTACTCTTATAGCTTTTGACTATCACTTGTGACAAACTTTAAAAAGCAAAGTCTAAATGATTTAAGGCTAAAACAGATTAAAACTCTTTTAATCAATAAGCTATCTAAACACAATGAAAAAGGATTAAGCAATAGCTTTCAAATGATTAAGCTAGAATGAATTGAGCTTTTTAAATGCAAAATGTGAAGTTTAGAAAAGTAAACCTGAGATGTGAGGTATCTTCTTCACCTAGACATCCAAGAGTAGAGTCTAGGTGATCCTAGTTGGCACCTTGCCTCTAAACCAGCTTAATAAGCTAAATGAGCTTATTAGAGCTTATAATTCCTTGTAGCTTTCAAAATTGAGTACTAATGCCTTAATTGATCATTACTTGAATGTAAATTGATGAAAACAAGTAAATGAATTGCTAAAAACAAAATTTGTACTAAAGTTGAGCTTATGAAAAGCAATAAGCTCAAATGAGCTTATTTAGAGCTTATTTGAGAAATATCACTTCAAATTGAAATAGAAGAACACATAAAGCTTGTAAACTGAATGATATTGCTAAATTTATGAAGTACAAGAGGAAAGGAACAGAGTACAAGTGCTTTAAAGCTATTTAGAAAACTTAAAAGTAAATGGCTTAAAAAAAACGGGAAATTACAAAGTAAAAGTTTAAAAACAAATTCAACCACTAAATTTGAGACCTAAGTGCTCTATTTATAGAGGAATGAAGAAGAGGAAGAAGAATTTCTAGAATAGTCCATTAAATCCTAGCCCTTGATCTTTGTCGAGATGATTTTGGCCGTTGGATTGGATTAGTGAGGTGTTTTATCCAATCATGTGTTTCCACGTGGACTTAGTGATGTGGAGAGGGATTATGAACGAGCTTGATCAATATACAGGAGCGGGGGTGTGGGAAATTCGGGATTGGGTGTGTGTAGACTTTAGGCGGGAAAAACCGTTTGGGCAGTTAGAGTTGTTAAAGGCGCGTCCTTTTCTGTTTAAAACTATGGAGGATTGGCAATATAAGTCCCTGCGTTTCACCCGCTTCTTTTGTAGTTATAAAGTAGTTCTGAAAATAGCACTTTTGGTCCTTGTCTTTGTCCCTTCTTCTTTTCCTTCTTTAATAATCACTTTCTTCATTTGGCAAATTAAGTCCTTGAATCTTAATAACTCCAAGTAAGCTTTGAAACTTTAAGAACTTGTCATAGTTGGTCCCTTGACTTCATTGTTTCTTCTTTTGACTGTCTTTCTTGCTTTGTCGGGCTGATCCGGCTGTGATCTTTGGCTGATTCTTCATTCTTTTACTTGTCTCTTTGTCTTTTTCCCGTTTCTTGTCGGTTTTTTGATCGTTTTTGCTTCTTTTTGTCTTTTCAATCCTTTCCTGCACAATTGGACACAAAAGCACATATTTTCTATTCTTTTGGCATTTGGTTTGGTGGAATTTGAAACGTGGCCCTGAATTCACGTGGGAACGTGAAGATCAGATGAAATTGAAGTACCCGCATTTGTTTAGTGATGTTAGTAGTTGAATTTCGGGGACGAAATTCTTTTAAGGAGGGGTATGAATGTAACTTTGCCCTTATTTGTATTCTGATATCATTAAAGTCTTTGATTATTTGACTCTTGTCAATTTATTTCAGATTTAACCGTGTTGGCGGATGGGTGTTTTTTTATTGAGATATGAGATAGTAATAGAGGAAAATAAATGATGATTAAAAATCCAATAGTAGGAATTATTATGTGTTATGCGAAATCCGGGAATGGCTTTTGACCATGAATTTGAGAAATGCCGAAAAAACAGTCCCGACAACACGTCGTTAATTTTCAAATAGAGTTTTGAATGGTTGGTAAATGAAAATTGTCGTGTAAATACTCTATGGTTAAGGAAAAGTATTTTTAAGTGAATAAAAATGCTAATTAACTTTGTGTAAATTTTACGGTTGAGTTCTTACGAGTAATTAAGTATCCCGACACGAAGGAAAGGCCGAACGCAACTTTGGATCCCTTGGCCGGTTAGGTAAGAGTGGGATCAAGAAGGCTTAATTTTAGCTAATGTGTCCCAAGGTGTACACTTATATTCCATTTACTAGAAACCATTTTCTCACAATCATTATCATTTCAAAAAAAAAACACACACACTTTGGTGTGTGCTCTCTCCACGTCCGAAACAAACACACACATACACACTCTTATAATTTTTGAACTTTGATCAATAAAACATGAAGATATAAATATTTGGGGTTGATTCTAGTGTTTGGGTATTTATTTAAACAACGTTTGGGTTGTCCGGTTCGTGTACAAATCTACAAATTTGAAGATTTTCTTAGTAAGTTTTTTTAAATTTAATTTCGTTTTGTCCCCCTTTTGGTTTATTTTGATGTACATATGTTAGTTGTACAAGTTGATCGTTGTGAAAATTGATTTTTAGAAGCGAAACGAAAGAAAAATGGGTGTTTGGTTCGTGAGAAATAAAAAGGAAAAAAAGGGTTTTTTTGTAGTTTTGATGTTGTGGTCATGCTGGTTGAATAATATATGATGCTAGAATGCTTATTTTTTATAGTAGCTTGTGTGGATTATTCGGGCTTATTTTTAAGCTATTTCTTTGCTTATTTAGGCTTATATGCCATGTGTAGATTCCTAAAATCACTAGGAAAGTGATTTTGATTATTTTTGTGTTATGACGTATGTTGTGGACTGATACGCTCCGAATACGCTATACGTAAATATATATAGTATATAAGGATTATATCAAATAATAGTACAGTAAATATTTTCCGTCGGGTTTGAGAAACAAACTTTTAACCAAAGTTGTCTCAAAAACCTCCCGGGTCGTTTTCCCTCGACGAAGCGTGAATTAAAAATCGGTTAAGTCCGTGATCGCGCGTTTTGAATAGTTTCAAAGATTTTCGAATTGGTTTCTATAACTACTAATAAAAATGAAATAAACATGTAAAGCACGTAAACATATAAAACAATTAAAAATTAAAACACGAGAATGTAACCACGTAAACGGGAATTAAATAAAAACACGACATTTAAACAAAGACAACAAATTTAAACCCTATGAATGCAAATCTAATTTTTATAAATCCTAAATGACAAAATAAAATTTTTAGAAAAAGAATTATATTTTTTTGATTTTTATTTTATTTAATATGAATTAAAAAACTTGTTTTATATAAAAATATTATTAAAAGTACTAAACTAATTTAGAAAATTTTGAAAAATTAAGGAAAAGTACTCTTAACTATTTAAAAGCTATGAAAAATAAAAAATGGAAATAAGCCCTACGGATAAGCAGTTAAAATAAGCAAATAAGCAAAAAGACAAAGATAGAAAAATGACTATATTAAAAAAATGTTGCATGGTTTAAACTGAAAAAGACCGTAGGGCGGATGGCATTTGAGTGTGGTGTTGAGGCGTTGAGGTGTACAAAGGGGAGAGGTCATGGGTTCGATCCCTATGATTTCCCTTTTTGCATTTTTTTTTTAATTTTTCAAAAAAATTTAAAAACAAAGTTGTAGAGCAGTTAAAAACTAACAAATTTTATAAAAGAAATTATTTTTGAAATTTAAGCTATAAGCTAGAAAATGAGCTTAATGTTGACAGAAAACACTTAAGAGAAATAATGGCTATTTTTACCTAACTAGATAAGCTAGAAAAATTGAAATAGCAAAAACCTGAACCTAATAAGCTACTAACAGCTGAACACTATCCTAATGAGCAAGATTGAACTAAATTTGAGCAAAATCTAAAAGGCATAAGCTGAAAAACCAATAAGCACTCTTTCCTAAAACTGCTAACCAAAAGACAGATGAGCAACTTTTGAGCTTATTTTAAAGTATGCAAACAGATCCTTATGACCAATTGGCTTATACCATTGTAAACCTTGAACTATAAGCTACCTTAATCAGTAAATGAAAAACAGTTTGAAAACTAAATAAGCTAAGAAAAAGTTACATGAAAAAAGGCTTGAACACTCAGTTTGAGCTGAGAATTTTATCTATTTGAAAAGACTAAGTGCTAAGTTCAAGCTTAAGAACAGATGACTAAATAAGCAAATTATTGAAAAATAAGCTCAAACAGAGTTGATGAGACCTATAAGCTTTTTGTAAACTAAATTTAAAAACCTAATATCTACTTTTACCTACTAAATTTTAGAGCTGAAATTGGCTATAGGGCTTTTTATTATGCTGATACAATTGACTCTAAAAATGACTAAAACTAAAAACCAAATAATGCAGCTAAATCCTACTGCATAAACAACTTAAAATTATCATGAAAATTACTCTAATAAACACCTTAACTAAATCTAATCAAATAAGCTATTATAACAAGTTAAAATCTAACAGATTCAAACCATGATTGTAGCAAACCTAAAACTTAATTTAAACTGTAAAACTCTTTAAAACTGACTCAGTATATAAACTAATAAGCTAACTCAAACTAACATATGGATCAAAAGTAACATCTACTCAATTTTGACCCAATTGATCCTATACAACACATTCTTTTAAAATATCAATTTCAATTTTAAAACTAAACAAGATTGAATCAAGCTAAGGTTTAAAACATATAGGATTTTAAGCAAATGAAGTAAAACTAAGCAAAAGCAAAGGACAAACCCAGACTTATTAATAAGCTAGACTTTTAAGCTACAATACTAGAAATCAAGACAGTTTAATAAGTAATACAAATGTAGACCAACTTAAGCTATCTACTGAACAAACTAAACTAAAATAGAAATGATTAAGCAAACTAATCATTAATAAGCAATCTTTAAGTACACAATAAGCAGCAATAAGTAAATAGTAAAAATAAGCTAAAGTAAGAAAGTGAGAAAATGGAAGAATACCTCATCCCTTACACCAAACAGGGATGAAAATTAACCTATTAAGCTCTACCTACCCAGCTTATCTAATAAGCAATCTAAAATTCCCATAAGCTCTTCCATTGCTTAGCTTATCTTCCAAAAAGCATAAAATCCAAAATCCTGAATCAATAACCAAGCTCAAATAAGCTTATTACAGCTAATGAACCTTTGAGAAAGAAAAGTAGCTTAACACTTAGCTTAATTGCTTATTAGTAACTAATTAAAAAAAAACACTTTTGCACATATGAAAAAGAAAGTTTAAGAATAAACAGAATTTTATTAAATGAAAAGGAAGATTACATTGCTAAAAAAGAGCTTACATAAAATAAATGACGATAAGCTGAAAAAAAATAAGCTAAAAGCTAATCTACACTACTCTAAATTATCCTACTCCTAGTTACTTCATACTGTGTGATTTTGCTCCTTATTTATAGGCGAATGAGAGAGGGTCTTCAGTTCTTGTGTGTTTCTTGTGTGAGAAGAAAAGTGGTTTGATCCCCAAGTAAGTAATCCTAGCTGTTGCTTCTTCAATCTAATCATTCTCTTTTAATCTTGATCGTTGATTTGATGTGTGCACTTTTGGATTGCCAGCGTGGCGTCTGTGATGTGGCACTCATACTTTTCTCGTGGGTTTGGTGGAGCGGGGTGAGGTGATTGAGACCCTTAACAGCCATGGTTGAGTTATCATGACCCCTGGTTCAATCTTGGTTAATTTGTAAAGACACATGAACAGTGTCCTTTTGGCGCCATTTCTTTTTGTTAACTCAAGGAGTTTGACCCGGGTTTTAATTACGTTGACATGGGCTTATATAAAGGATTTGGGCCGGTTAAATGGTTTTAGGTTTATAAATGTTTAACTTAACATTTGTTAAGTTAATCTTAACACTTGTTAAGTTTGTAAAGGTAAGGTTTGTATTTTGAGGGTTTGTTATCTTGTGAATTGACCAAGGTTGACTGATGTTGACTTTTGTTGACCATGATTAACTTTTTGCTAGCAAACTCCTGGCTCTTGTGCACTCTTTCCTTTTCGTGTTCGTTTTTGTTCGGTTTTGTCTTTATTTTGTCTAATTCTTTAATATCCGTATCTGCACATACACAAACAAAAAAACAAGCATATATTTGCATTTTTTATTATGTTTTTGGTCCATTGGGATCGTTTTTCATGGTAAAAGGTACGTGTAAAATAGCACATACCAAATTCCCTCATACTAAGGTATTGTTGTGTCCTCACGCAATATAATAAATACACGCTTAAAACTAAAAATTCCAATCCCCCTAAACTAATCACCTCGAAAAGTAGCTAAGTGCTCATCTAAAGGGATTAAGAAATCAATAGTTAAGAAACGCCCTATTTTTCCATTTTCAACATTTTTTACGCTTTTTCATAATTTTCCATATTTCAACATTTCATAACATTGTACTTTTATTATTCATTGATAATACTTAGGATCATGGAACAAGCAAAATAAATTCATCGTCCCCAACTTTCACTTCTCCATACTAAGCTTAAAAATAAGATCATTGTCAAATACAAATCATGATACTAACACTACTCATAAATACTAATTGTGTATTACTTTTTCTCCCTTATTCCTATTTTTGTATCTCAAGATTTTATTTTTGTCATATACCCGAAGGCCCTTTAAGACTTGTTTTGATACTTATTAAATTCGAAAATAAAGCGGGACGGTTAAAGATAAAAATTAGCTTCTAACCTTATCCTTGAAAACTGATGAGGTCCACATCGAGGTGATCGAAATTTGGCTTTTATTAGGCTACTTGACTTAATTTATGTCATATACCCTAAGGCTCTTTAAGACATAAATCAAGTGAGATTTAATTTGCACCATATACCCTAAGGCTCTTTAAGGTACAAACAAATCATTAATTAAACATGATTCAATCATTCACGCCATATACCCTAAGGCTCTTTAAGGCATGCACAATTTAATCACTTACGCCATATACCCTTAGGCTCTTTAAGACATAAGTAATCTCATGATTAACTCTACTTACACCATATACCCTAAGGCTCTTTAAGGTGTAAGCAAAGCAATTATTCATATGATATATATAGTATGCCAAATTCTGAATCCCGATGTGTACCTATTTTATTGGCATCGGGTCATACCCCGCCAAGGCGGAAACACGAGGCGTAACATCATGGATATCATCACAACACAATGTTGTCAACAATAGAGAAACACTAAATGCATAACTAAGTAATAAAGACATAATGTGTCATGACAATACCGAAAACCAAAAGAACGACATCTTGTATTAATGAAAAAGGGTCTCACCAATACAAGAACAATATCTCACGATCCTAATAAAATCAAATAACATTCAACAAAATCATGCAACAAACATAAACAAACTCAGGAGCGAACTCCAATGCAATCCTAACGGTCATTCTAGCCACCTCTCTTAACCTCGGTATTTTCATGAAGCTCACCCGAAAATGATGCTTAAAAACGTCAACACAACGGTTAGTGAGAGTCATAGGTTTAAGACACTCCAAACAAACCTTTAAATCCAATTACTGTGATAATTAAAACATAACATAGCAAGACATACATCGTACTATCATACAAGCTAAGATGCAATCACATCAATCACATGAGACGGTTCACGCTCAATCTCACACAAACATAACAACAATGAGACGATCAACGTCACTCAAACAACTCAGTATAAGACGATCACGTTCTACCACTCAAATCGCATTATGCCATGAGACGATCCGCTCAAGCATCAAACATTCATACATAAAGAGTAGCACATAACTTACAATAGTAGTATAGCCATGGCACAATTTAAATCACATTATCATAGTAACTAAAACATTTCAAAACCTCTTTGCATCATTTTCACCCCAAGAAAACATAAGAAAAAGGGGCTATGAAACTCACTTGATGCTTAGCTTCCCAAAGAACTCCAACAAAAGTTTCAAAACACTTCACGGATCAATCTGAAAGTTAAGCACACAATAACGACATCCAATTGACTTAACCAATATGATGTAACCTAACTATGCTGGATATCAAAGTATCTACATAGTTCTATACTTGATTTAACCCTTTTCTAACTCCTACATATGTCATTTACACTTCAATGCTACACTTTAAATTTTTTGGTTTTGAGCAGAATTTTATACTCACTTACGCGTCCTAAATGTACCACTTAAACACTTCCACAATTCAAACCAAAATTCACCAAGCTACATATATGTACTATGAACCTCTCATAGCTCTCTCAAAGTCATTACCCTTTTACAAATACCCTTTAGAAATTTATTAATCCAAAGTGTCCAGAATTCGTCCAGAATCTGACCCCCTAAAAGTATAACACCAGATGACCACTTTAGACCTCATTACATACTTAGCAAAAATTCAAGGGTCACACACAAGAATGATGCTCTTCACCGAAGAATGAGCGAAATGCAGGTTTAAATGCATCAACAACATTAGACGAACTGTTGAGATAGAGATCACGAAGATGTATCTCGAGCTGTTCAAACCATGTCATGCAATGGGAGTGCCTTTGTTTTACAAGTCGTTGCGTCAGTTGCAGCTCTCTCTCTTTTGAATTTGAATTCAAAGATTCCATTATAATTCGATGTGTGAAATGAAATTAAGGATCTTAAGTAGATTAAGTGATTTGTTGTGGTTTTATATAAAAAATTATTTTTAACGTTAAAGTACTTGAGCTTAATTAACGATTATAAAAAAACTAGAAATAAGGATTAATGATGAAAAAGATTAAAACTAAAGTCTAAATAAAAAAAACTTTTGAAAATACAAAACCTAAAAATGAAGATGGTTGAAAAATAAAGGGTAAAAGTAAAATTGTTGTAAAACTTAAGACAAAGTTGAAACTTTTGAAGAGCTAAAGGTTAAAATTGAAAAATTATAAAACAAAGGGCTAATAGTAAAAGATGTTTATTAACAAATGTGAGAAGTGAAAACTATCTAAAGACTAAGGTTAAAATTGTAAATTTAAAATTTTAAACATCTATAAGAAATTTAAACTAGTCATGCACGTATTCCAATTCATCTTCTTCGTTGAGATTTGTTAAAAGACCACGATTGTATTTCCTTGCTCGCGGACTCGTGTGTTTATCGCGTCCAAAAACAAATATACTACGATGATCGTTGAAGGACTGCGATCGTAATGGTATAGGTTAGAAGACCCGCGAACAACCGAAACTCAAAACCGTAAAACTCGAAACACGACGAAACGAACTCGTTTAAGTTGTAATCTTATATATGACTTCTTCTTATTGCGTATTACATAAAATTTAAGAACTTTGGAGAGTTTCGATGTATATGATGTAACAACTCGCTACCACGAGGACAAATGGACAGAGTTTCGTTTGTAAGTCACTAAATTATAAAAGTCTTCAATTGTTCATGTTCAACTCGCTACCATAAGTCGCTACACCCCTTCTCAACTCGCTGCCAAGTTAGAATAGTAAACTGCTATTTGTGCTGTCAACCCGCTACTCAAACATTGGGGACCATTATACTTACGTTTCTTGTCTTGTTGTTAAACAAACAAAATTATCCTTGTGTCCTTTATGCTAAAAACATGGATCTGTGTTCCCTTGTTACATGTTCAAACCGTGTTCAAACAAGAAGATAAGCTGCGTCTAATAAGCTTCTTAAATAAGCTGGAAATGACAAAAAGTAAGCTAAGAAAAGTATTAAGGTTTTGACATGAACATGTTAAAGCTTAATTTTCATGGTTATAAATATCTTAACTTAAACTTCAATACAATCTTTAGGCATAACCCTAATATCTTAACTTAAACTTCAATAAAATCAACTTCCCTAGCTTGGTCTTGCGTTGTCCAAAAGTTTCACAGTAAGGCAAGGTTGGTCCAAAAGTTTCCTAGATACTTTGTTCCATTCAGTTCAGGTGAATGGTTGTGTGTGTGCGATACACCCCATATCACATTTGGTACATCAGGAGTTGCAAATCATGTGTACTACTTATTATGTGGCTATATGACTATATCTGTTTAGGGTCTATTCATGTATCATGTTTAGACATTTATCTGAGCTCGTGGGCATTCCTTTGTTGTTCTTGATTCTTATTCATTTGATACGTATTTCGTATGATATTTGTTTAGCAGGTTCTCGTGATCCGTTTCGTTCATTCTTTTATCTTATTACCGTTGTTGTTATTATATCTGTTCACTAAGCGTTAGCTCAGCCGCATTTTCTTTTTCTGCGGCAGGTACTAAGCGGGAAGCTGGGATATGAGTGATGAGTGTAGGAAGCTTCTAGAGGACCAACCCTTATTAGTTTTCCCCATTGTTTTGGATTCCTTTCATTTGAAGATTTCTTCTATTTAGATTTTGTTGGAAGTTTAATACTTTTGGAGGTCATTTTGTTTCATGACTTTTTTTTTTGAACGACGAATTGCATTAAAAAGCTAGCAAGAAGCTAGAAACATTACAAAGTTAAGGAACTAGGACATTTCATCCAAAGGATCCAATCAAATCTACTTTTACATCTACTCGAACACCAAGTGTAAGACATTAAGACAATCTCATCGAAAAGCAACTCCAGACGCGGGTGAGTAGTGCCAAACAGAACTTGATTTCGAAACTTCCATATTACCCACCACATCACGTAAAAGACTCCTTCCAAAACAGCTTTAAGACCTTTTGCAAGACGAAGGGAAGTAAGCCAGGAGATCCAATCTTCATATGAGTGAAAATCAAAAGCATCCAACTCCCACCATCTAGCAATTTTCATCAGGAGATGACGCGTCACATTACATGAGAAGAAAAGGTGTGAGCTTGATTCACCAGCTGAGTGACAGACGGGGCAAAGAATAGAGGGAATATCTAATCCTCGGAGAGACAAATTAAACCTTGTTGGGAGCTTATCTAAACAAACCTTCCAAGCAAAAACATTGATCTTTATTGGAACGGCGTGAACCCATCTCGTAACAGAACCAACCGAAGGCAGAAGGATATCATCAATATGAATGCGAGCAGACTTGACAGAGAACTCTCCTGAAGAAGCAAAAGACCAAGTCCATCTATCATTACTATTAGACAGAATCACCGAAGCAACTTTTTCCACAAGCAGAAGATATTGCTCTTCTTCAGTTCCACCTCTAGGATTTCGTGCTTGGGCGAGAGTAGTACTGGCTTGGGTGTTTCATGACTTAGTATTTTTATTTAATAAAGTCTTCCGCTTGCGTTTATATGTTCTGATATGACACCATAACGTGACTCCTGGTCTCTTTATCGGAGCGAGATGTTACAAGTTTGTAGCTAAATCTTATGTAACATATATTGTGTATTGCATGTTTTATGTGAAATAAAATGCTATGTTATGTTTGTTTGAAATATTTGTGCTTATTGTCCTAGCATGCTCAACAAAAAATAATTTGAGTCATGATAACTATACACATAAAATTCTAACATATGTATATGAATATATGCAACAAAGTACAAAGTCACAATAATCCATATTTATACTCATCCATGTTTCCAAGTTTTCAAATGGTAAGCTAACCCATATTGGACTTGATCATGCGTATATGTTTGTTGCTTGTGTCACCTCAAAGGTAATACTCTTGACCCATGGAGAGAGAGAGAGATCATATCCACCAAGAAGCCAGCTAGGCAGCAACTATCTAGACTTGGCAAGAATACCCCTTGCACATGTAACCGACATACAAACACACTCTAAACACAAAAGTTAGAGTTAGAAAGAATTGAATAAAGACAGAAATGGCCCCTGAACATTATAACATATAAAACTTGGTAATTCAACAAAAATCAAAAGGCTTAAACCTCTTATCCCAAATCGCACAAGGAATCGTTTTCAAGCAAAAGGTAAAAAACACAAATGTTGTTCTTAATCATCTCAATAACGCTAGTTATTACTAATCGTACCAACGGTCCCAATCGAGATGAAATAACGAAAAAAAATGAAATTACAAAAGTGCCAATGGTTGGAAAGTCAAATAAGAGTAAAAGTAACGTCAATTATGTATTATAACGTGACTCGAGAGACCAAACGAGCATCAAAACTCGACTTTAAAAATTAACGAAGGGTTATAAGTTGACTAAAGTCGCAATTAGACCGACTCTTAGGGGGTGTTTGGCTAAGCTTATGAGTTAGGCTTATTCTTATGTTATATAAGCGGTTTATGGCTTATATATCGTAAGCTCATAAGCCCATTTTGAGTGTTTGGATTAGCTTATATTTAATAAGTTGATAACTTTAAATGTTTGAGGGTAAATTTGTAATTTATAATGCAACATGTTATATAAGCCCAACCCCACTTAAAAAAGCCATAATTTTATGGCTTATCAAAACCCCCTTATATAAGATCATAAGCCCACTTATATAAGCTTGGCCAAACACTTAGGGCCCGTTTGGTTCGTAGAATGTTTTGTCAAGGAATTGGAATTTATTAAGGATTGAGAATCTTAAGGAATTGGAATGTAAAAATTCCAAATATGTCATGTGTTTGGTTAGGAGAAAGAAATGAAATTCCATGTCAGATTTCTGTTTGGTTTACAAAATTCAAAATATGTCATGTGTTTCATACATTATTAAAAAAATTGTTTTAAATTTTATTCTTACGTTATTTTAAAAAAAAAAAAAAAATTTTAAATATTTTTTTTACTTTATAAAGTATTAAATTTACCAAGTAAAAATATAATTTTTTTAAAAAATTTACTTTTTAAAAAAAAATTAACTTTTTTAAAAAAAAATTACATTTTATAAAAAAAATTTACTTTTAAATTTTTTTTTACATTTTATAAAAAAATTTACTTTTTAATTTTTTTTTTACTTTTTAAAAAAAAATTACTTTTTATAAATTTACCAAGTAAAAATTTACTTTTTTTAAAAAAGATTTGCTTTTTAAAAAAACTTTACGTTATAAAAGTTTTAAAAAAATTTAAAAGTTTAAAAAAAGTAAAAGTTTAAACATTCCTTATACTAAGGAATTAAACATTCCTTATGCAAAGTGATGGAATGTTTAATTCCTTAGTATAAGGAATGTTCAAGATTCCAACACCTCCAATTCCATCCGTATTTCAACCAAACACGATTTGGAATTTGAATCTAATTCCAATTCCTTAAGAATCCTGAAGAATCCTTGAACCAAACGGGGCATTAGGTTGAGCTTATTTGACAATAAACCTCATAAGCCCATCATAGCCAAACACCCCCTTTAATTTAGCGCGCTTGCCTAACCGACTTTAAGTTCGTTCCTATAAAAGGTTGTACCCCCAAATCGATTCATTGAACCCTAAAAACACTTGCCCCAAAATCGATTGGAAAAAAGAACAAATCAACAAAATCCGATAGGTAATGTATTGATATTGTGCTTGTTTATTCTTTTTCGGAAAATTATCATCTGTATGATTTTGTTGAAAGTGTTTTTTTATAATCATAGGTTTTTTTTGTTGTTGTGATTTTAGCAATTATATTTGAAACCGGACCACACTTAGTTTGAAATATTCTTTTTATGTTTCAGGACTCAACCTCTTCTTCTTCTTCTAATGGACTCACTCACAGATCCTAGGGTGACATCGTCACTTGGTTTTCAGTTTGGTTCGCTTCCGTTTGGGATTGCGCCCTCCAGCGCCTCAGGAGGCGGTGCTCAAGCAGGTAATTAATTTTCATGGTTATAAATATCTTAACTTAAACTTCAATACAATCTTTAGGCATAATCTTAACTTAAAACTTCAATAAAATCAAGTTCCCTAGCTTGCTTGGTCTTGCGTTGTCCAAAAGTTTCACAGTTAGGCAAGGTTGGTCCCTGTTAAGTGGAGAGTCCTTATATAACTAATTTCATAAGAGGTCCTTCATACTTCTTTGCTAAACGACTGAATTTTTTCTTCTTCAAATTGTGTAGGTGGATTTGATCAGCAAACACTAATGCCCCAACATCAGCAACTTTATGATAAAGGTAGACCAAACGTACCAATCTGAAGCGAATCAATCTGAATATTAGGTGGAGATGTCACCCTAAGATCACCGCCGCCTGACGCGCTGCCACCCGAGGGAGCATTCCCAATCGTACCAACTCGAGAGCTCACACGCTCATAAGAGGTCCTTTACAACTAAGATAATGTTGTTTATATAGTATTATATATGCAATATCACTTATCTTTTGTTGGCTACTGTTGTTTATATATGCAGCGTGTGAGCTCTCGAGTTGGTACGATTGGGAATGCTCCCTCGGGTGGCAGCGCGTCAGGCGGCGGCGATCTTAGGGTGACATCTCCACCTAATATTCAGATTGATTCGCTTCAGATTGGTACGTTTGGTCTACTTTTATCATGTCAAAATACAATCTTTAGGCATAACCCAATATCTTAGTTTAAACTTCAATAAAATCAAGTTGGAATGAAAACCCTAGCTTGGTCTTGCGTTGTCCAAAAGACTTTTAAGTCTTATATAACTTAAGCTTCACAGTTAGGCAAGGTTGGTCCCTGTTAGTGAAACTATTACATGGAGAGTCCTTATCCCTTTATAACTAATTTCATAAGAGGTCTTTTATACTAACAAGAAGTCATAAAGGTAACGGTAGTTGAATGGGAAGCTTTTAAAATACTGTTAAAATCATCACCGTGAAAATTGAGGTGTTACATTTTCTTTGCTTTATGACTGAATTTGTTCTATATCACTAAACGACTGAATTTGTTCTTCTTCAAATTTTGCAGGTGGATTTGATCAGCAAACACTAATGCCACAACATCAACAACAACAACAGCAGCAACAACAACAACAAAACATGATGAACTCACAATATTTCTATCAGCAACAACCGTATTTCTATCAGCAGCAGCAGTTGCATCAAATACCGCAACACCAACAACAGCAGCAGCAGCAACAGAGTTTGCTGATGGGCTCTCGAAGCAATGGTAACACCGGCATGCAGACCAATCAACATTCAGTGCAACAGATGTTACAATATATGATGCCAATTCAGCAACATAATCAGCAAAGCTCAGCGACGATGTTGCCAACACACGTTCAACAATTACAACCACAGTTACAACAGCAGGTATACATATAAGGATATCTATCTTGCAATAGTTTTTCTTTCTTTGCCATTTGTGTTTGTTTAATAGCTCTTACTGTTGTTTATACATGCAGGGTGGTCAAGTTGGACCTATAACATATCAACCTCACTTTCCTTATTACCCTCCTGTCCCTCCACTATATATGAATCATATCTTATTCCCATTCAATGCCACTCCTCAACAACTGCCTCCAGTTAGAGCACACATACAGCAGCAAGTTAGTGCAACTAGGAAGCAGCAGACGGTGGAGGAAAGTCACCAGGCGGTTTCTGATCAGAGTCAAAATCAAATTCCAAATCAGAATCAGGCCGTTCCAACATCGCAGGGGCAGTTGATGCCAGGGAATAGTATGAGACAACCAATGCAAAACCCGCAAGCTCAACAGAGTATCCAATACATGGAAAACAACAATGCAGCATTGGCTATGCAAATGCAGGCAATGTAGGCTATGGCTCTTGAGCGTAACATTGATCTTTCACTTCCTCAAAATGCTCATACGATTGCACAACTCATGCAGTCTATAATGCTTGGTCAGCAAAAAGTCAACGAAAGCAACATGGGCCCACAGTCAAAGCAGCAGGTCACTTCTCCGCAACTCGCAAGTGAAAGCTGTCCACGTAGTGATGCGTCTGGGCATTCGGGCTCTACCAAAGCAAGACGGGCGATGTCACCGGGTCATCTGGGATCAACCTCAAATACCTTTTTAGTTAACAATTCTGGTACCGCTCAAGGTCAGCAGCAGGGGTCTGCGCAGTACAAAGAAGAAAGTAATTCTGCTCAAAAGGTATATATGATGTCAAATGTTTATATGATCTTTGATTAAATATGCAAGTGTTTAGGTCTGAAATTTGATGTGTTCAAAACTCTTATTATAAGAGTAGTAGTTATACCACAACTTTCAAAAATGTTGAAAACAACTGTATCGATTCTAATAAATATCCTTTGTAAAAACAACGATCTCTATCGATTATGATCATATTTACAATCTGGATCACAATTTTGATAACCTTCCTCAAAATTATCTATGTTTTATTAATGTATAATTTACTTTTCTGTTACTCAACTTGCTAGATATTTAACAGTTCCACAATGCTCTTACCTTTGTTGCAGATGGCCAGTTTTTTTCAAAGGGGACACATACAACCATTAATGTTGGTTGACCCGCATGGTAATATACATGCTGTGGACAAAGAGACAAAGAAGGTCTACTGGACCACAAAGACGGGACGCCATGCCTTCAAATTCTTGAAAGACGAAGACAAAGTTTTAAAGTTGTATTTTCATTTCGATGCAAGTCAGAGGGAGAGGGAAAGGACGGCTAGTTTTCTCGTAGACGAGAACGATATTTATTTGATCGAGAATGAGAAATCCTTTAAAGTAGAAGGTCATTCGGTTGAATCTCTCGAGAATACGGTACATAAGCTCAGTGGAGAAGACTTTGAGGTAACGGGAAACACCGAAGAATTATGGGTCCACGTGGGAAGTGGCGATGTGCTTAAATGCCGCCCCCTTGATACAAAAGAACACATGTTAGTGGTTAGAAAAGATTTTAGAGTATGTAATCGAGCGAATGATTGGGAACTCAGTTTCTCGGATTTTGAAATTTGCGGGGATGCGGAAGGTGGACGAGTAAGAGACGAGAGTATTAAAATGTTGCATTGTAGGGATTATGACAAATATTTCACTTTTATGGCCGAGTTTAAAATCCAATTTGAAAACCTGACCGTCTTCTATGACAAAAGGTGTAGATGGGAGGATGGCCGGGTAACGTTTAGAGGAAGATTTAACAGGTATGCTGAATTGACGAATGTTACTGCCGAACTTGTTGCTCCTGCCAATTATGCTAAGAAGCGGTCGGAGCATTACGTCATGTTGGGGTGGCATACGAATATTCTTAGGTTCTACGAGCGCTATGAAGGAATTGAAGATACTTTTTTGCTTTTCGAGTCATATGACCACAAGTTGACAAACCCTCGCAAAGAAGATCCCAACGGGCGCGAAATTATGAGGTAATCATTTTCTTTGTTTAACAAATATACGTATAATAAACACCTGTTAAGCACCTTTATAATATAAAGGGGGGATTTCATCTATGTCCTTAAAACTTAAAAGAGATATATTACGTCTGTAAAATTTATAATTACGTTAGTATCCTTTTAAAACTTACTAATACTCATAGATACCCAAATTAATAAATTAATATTAATCAAATGATCATAAATACTTTCTTGTATTATATGATATTAAACAAAAAGAATATTACTTTTTTGTCCTTGGAAACATATCAGATTGAATTAGGCATCTTTCTATTCATGTTTTCTTGTTCCAAATATCATTTAGTTCTCCTAGCTTGGCTTATATGGTTCCAATCGTTTGTAAAACAAAATAATATAATACAGTTAGTCCATAAATGGCACAAAATTATAACTACTTTAAACAATAGCCGTTGCAAAATCTTATTGCTACTTCTTTGATCAAAAAGTTGTGTGCGACATCATGGACATATTCATGGATACATTTCATGAAGCGTACATTGCAATAATTGTATTTTTTTTTTTGCTTTTTTCTGTAGATCAATTCTTTCGGGCGTATTGCACCTCTTTGATAAGAATTGCCTTCATGGTAAGTTAGTGGCAAGCAATGTCGTCATAACCGCCGAGAACGAGGTTAAACTTTGTGGTTTATTGCCTGAAACCATTCCGAGCAAAAGTGCCATAAAAAAGGAAATGCGAGAACTCAGGCAGCTGCTTAAGTGTTGCGTTTTTGGGGATGTTCGAGAAGTGCCGAAAAGTTACAAGGCATCAGATCCTTTGGCATACGATTTATTCACAAAGCTTATGTACAAGTCCAACAGGTATCAAATGGTAACAATGGTAAATCATGTATGTACATTGAAGTCATTATATTAATTATAGCAAGTTTTGTGCAGCCTAACATTAGCACAAATCCGAAAGCAACCCATCTTTGAAGTCTAAGGAAGTTTTCGTGTTCATTCGAGATGTAACACATGCATTAGATGACCGACATAGCAGTACAGATGCCTACAAGCTTAATAAAGAGCTGGCTACACAACATGTCGAAAATTTGATCTTTGGCCATCGCAACGGTTCCTTGCACAGAATTTTTGTCGAGCACATGGAGCATTCTAGCATGTATTGTAAGTTTCGCACTTACGCTTTAAGTGCCCTTCTAAGGTTCATACGAAATAGCTACAATCATATGCCCCAGTTGGCCAAGGAAGTTAAAGATCTTTATGGGGGCACCCTTGAGGGGATTGAAAAGTATTACGCTGCTATCTTTCCAGCTCTTTTGGTTGAACTTTATAATGTGGTTCACCGTTTCCCCGCGATGGGAGGCATTTTCAATGATTATTATTGGTAAGGTTCAATCTTTCATGCAGCTCTTACGCATCTATACATTCTATTAAAAAGGACTTTTGGTTGATGTCATTTTACATACGTGTCATTCAATCAGTTACCGATTAGAAATTTTCTGATGTAATAAATATGTAATTTGTTTGTTTTATTTATAAATTTCTTTATTTGTTTATTGCAGGTGATTACTTTTTGGTATTCCATCTTCACAAAACAAACAGTGAGTTAGTGTCCTCTACAAGCTTCTTGAAATTAGGAATGGGCTCATTAATAAAGAATTTGAATTTCGAATCTCTCATATCAAGGTTAGTCTGATTTTGTCACAAATCTACATCTCCTCTAAGATTATTCATTTTCTAAAAGCTACCAAACACCCAAATGTTTAGTTGCTTCTACTTACAGGTTTCTCTTTTTTCCCCTTTTCTCATCACTTTTATGTTTCGATAATGTCATTTTTGTTATAGATGAAGAACCTCTTTATTTAAATCATCTCAGATTGTGTTTATTTTTATAATAAATCAAACGAGATTCTCGATCAAATAAATATCGTTCTCGTCTACGAGAAAACTAGCCGTCCTTTCCCTCTCTCTCTGACTTGCATCGAAATGAAAATACAACTTTAAAACTTTGTCTTCGTCTTTCAAGAATTTGAAGGCATGGCGTCCCGTCTTTGTGGTCCAGTAGACCTTCTTTGTCTCTTTGTCCAC
>BQNB010024540.1:0-57404 GCA_026074375.1 Tanacetum coccineum | reverse complement strand
ATCTTTGGGCTAATTACACTTCTAGTCCTTGTGTTTAAGACTATAAGGAAACTAATGTAATTTCCATATAGACACCACATTGTTAATCCTAACATAACTTTTCCTGAAAAACCTTTACTTGGCCTTGCCATATTTGAGAAAACCTTTTTAGCATGTCTTGGTGTTTCATAAGTATCATTAAAAGGTTCTGGTAAATCTTTAAGCTGGTAATTCAAAAAGAGTTGTAAAAACCTTAGATACATTAAAAACTTCTTTGAATCCAAGTTCCTTAACATACCATCAAAAATTAATTTAGAAAAATTAAATTTTTGACCCTTTGCCAAACATATAACTGCTGAAGCCAAATTGGTTGAAAACTCATTCCAGCCAATTGATTTTGAACTTATACAATGAAAGATGGTATGTATCAGGAATTTCCATTGTAGAGAGAATGAACCTTTTTGAAAAGTAAGTTTTGTTGAAAGCTGTTTATATCCCCTCAATGCATGGTTTTCAAAAATTTCATTATTTATGAGGCAAGTAATACCATCCTCATCATCAAAAAGAAAATCATTCCTCACTGATGATTCTGATATTACTACTACTTTGTCATCCACTATGGCATGGATTTGCTTCACAGAATTAACTGTTTTAGAAGTGGCAGTATTCCAAAACTGTTCAATATAAGAAGCATAGATAGTAGGACTTATAGTGAGAGCATAATTGATTGAACATGTAGAGAGGAAGTCCATTATCTAATGAAATTCTACATTCTCATCACTCTTTTCCAAATAAGCTACCATATTGTGTTGATCAACAAACTTCAAATCCGCCATATAGTTAGTGATTTATGAGAAGGGTTCTGGGTTTAAGTTCATTAATAAGAGTATTAGGGTTTGACAAAGTTAATTGAGATATTATAAAGAGAGAGCTTAAGGGTGTGATTGGATCGACTGAATAAAGTTGAATCTTTATCTGAAAGAAAACTTATAAGAGAAATAAAAATCAAGAATTATCCAAATATAGACCCCTATAAGCTAAGTTGTTGGCGAAAATATCTCAACGGTTATAATTATTTAATGAAACTCTGTTATACCCCAAACAGTATTAACGGTAACATAGTAGTACAAAGTTAGGCTAGCAGTACTAAGTTTGTACTAGCAGTACTAACTTTCGCACTTACAGTTTTTGGCAAACTACCAGCCATAAACGGATTTGATAATTCTTTACCAGTTGCCGTTTGCCCTGGAATGGCCAATTCTTTCTTGTCTGTTAGATATGGTGAATAGATAACCATTTGTTATGTGGTGAAACCAACATGTGAAACATCAGCAGTATTAACAAAGTCACTAGCATTCACACCAAATCAGCATATCCATTATTAATCAAATAATCTTTAAGTTCTAATCTTGTAAAATGTTAGTTCCAAACACAAAGAAACACAATCCAAAACATTTTGCATATTGCTTATAATAACTGACAATATGAACTTTTAAGCTTAGCAGTACTAAGTATCAGTTACCAGAATTAACCCATATTTATCACTTGGTAGATCTTGCATTCCATTCTAAGCATCCATGATGTATAATCCGCTGCACTTATACACATTATTCCATATATCCTTTCCTCAAACAAAGCTTCTATGTACATTAGCAGCTATACCAATACAACAGCACTAACTGAGCCTAGCAGCACTAACTTTTGTACTAGCAATACAAAGTTTCACCCATCAGTATTAACTAAGCCCAGCAATATTAAGTAACTTGGCAGCATATTTACTTTTTAAGACCAACTCAAACATCATTTGTGTATAATCCTCTGTACCTATACACAACTAACCTCCCCTTAATCCATGCTCTAGGGATTAAGCAAACCAATGCTTGCAATTAAAAATTTAAACCTATTCACATCAAAGGCTTTAGTAAGTAGATCTGTAACATTTTAGTTTGTATGTATCTTGACCATTTCTATCAACTTTTTCTCATAGGAATCTTTAATGAAATGATTCCTAATCTCTATATGCTTGGTTTTAGAGTGAAAGACAAGATTTTTCACTACACATATTGCACTTTCATTATCCACATGAATCTTGGTCTGCATAAAATTATATCCATAATCAGGTAATTGATTTTGGAGCCAAAGAACCTGTCCATAGCAATTTGAAGCAGCAATGTATTCAGCCTTAGTAGTGGAGTTAGCCACAACTATTTGCTTCTTGCATTGCCAAGAGATTAACCTGCAACCTAGGAACTAATAAGGTTTTGCCTGGGAATTCTAAGCAGTACTTGACTTTCATCAAGTATCTGTTATTTTACCTCCTTTAGTACTTCCACCAAAGGCAACAAAACCTCCATCAATATCTTGATAGTCATAAAGGAAGTCTTTGTTCCCTGTCATGTGCCTGGAGCATCCACTGTCCAAGAATCCTTTATTCTTTAAAGTGTGTTGTGGATTACCCAGCACAAAAATAAGAGAATCAGTTTCTCTTGGGGACCCAAGCCACTACTGACTTAAGTCTGCCTTGTGGATCTATATAATCTACTCTTTTTGAGATTCATAATCCACTATTGTCTTTAGAGACATTGTTTGATTTATTCATTTTGGGTCTCCAAACACAACCTGCTGAGGCCTTAAGAGCAATGACTCCATTTTCCTTAGCAGCACCAACTACTTTTTGCCTAGCAGTATTAACACCATTTACCCTAACAACATTAACTTTTTCATTTGAAATCCTGGTATTAGGTGCTGTTGATTTATAAAAAGGCCTTTTAATAGGAGAATGTGTCTTATGAAAAGTATTTATTCTTGATTTTGAAACATTCATCCTATTTCTATGGGCATCAGTATTAACTGGTCTTACAACATTAGTTGATGCTACTGCTCTTTGAGAGCTTTGCTTGACAGCACTAACTAGTACTCTTCCAGACCTAGTTAAGACTACAGATGGAACAAATTTATTTTGATGATTTATTCTTTTAGCATTGTTCCAGATTGGTCTTACTTCCTTTTGACCAGTACCTTTTCCCATATCTTTCAAAACAGATTTTTGTGCCATTCTCTTTTCATGAAAATCACAGTCTTTTATTAGATGTTTGTAACTTCCATAAACAAAACAAGCTTTCTTAGTGAACCCAAAACCTAACCCCAGTTTTTGAGTCATCTTCCCATTCCAATCCTTTCTATCTACATTAGGATTTTGAGTAAACATCCTAGGTTTCTCAGCTTGTTTATGAGATTTAACAGGTTCATTCTTAGCATTAGTAGACTTAATTTTCTCATAACTAGGTTTGACTGTTGTTTGTAAATCCTTAGGCTCAAATACATCCGCATCATCACTAACCCATTCTTCAACGAGAACTTCACTAGACCTAATAGATTTATCTTTAGGCATTTCTACACTAATACTGCTAGTTTGAGAGATACTTGCTTCATCTTTAGACACACTAGCACTAGTCGTGTTTGTTGTAGGCCTATAAACATAATCATCCAATCTTGTAAAAGATAAGTCAGCTAATGGAGGCATGTAGTTCCCAGTAAAAGGAGGGGGAACTACATGATATCCATCACCCTTCTTAAACCTATCATTTGTTTGATTGTCATTCCCATCACTTGAGCGACTGTTAAATACACTATTAAACACTTCACTTGAATCATTTTCATTCATTTGATGTCCATATCCCAGTCTAGTTTTATCTTTAGCACTTAATTAACTATTAATCAGCTTATTTAAGTTTTTAGAAGATGTTTTAAACTATTCTAGTTTAGCATTCAAATCATCTTTTTCTCTTAAGGTTTCATCTAACTAATTTTTAAGTCTAGTAACAGCATTACCTTTATCTTTTACTTCAAATTCTAAGACTGAAATCTTTTCTTCATAGACAGCTTCATTTTTCTGATGAACAATTATCTGTGCCTCTACAGATTCTAGCCCTAACTGATAAGCTACAATTTCTAGATTAGCCTTATTAAGAATTTGTCTCTGTTCATCACATTATTTTTGAAGTTTTTCAAATGATTTAACACAGTATTTAGAACAAGATTGTACCTCTAAGTCAAAACCTGAGGGACTTGAAGTGGAGGCCATGAGAGCAAACTTAGTTGGTTCATCTTGAGCTATATAACTCCAGTCATAACCCAATCCATCTTGAACAATTAAAGCATTGTCCTGTACAACCAATGCATCAGAGGTCTCCACCTCTACAGTCCTTTTGGTGTTGTCTCTGCTCCTATACCTTGCATCTCCATACCTGTTCCATTGATTTCTAGGTGCTCTACATTCTCTTGTAAAATGGCCTCTTCTATGACAGTTAAAACATTCAACCTTGGTTTTGTTAAAACCTACAGGTTCTTTGCCATTAAAATTTAACTTTCTTCCAGTCTTCGTATAAAATCGCTTTACCCTCATAGAAAACATGGCCACCTGTAATTTAAGGTCTATTTCTTCCAAATCATTATGATCAATCTGCTCTAGGTCTTCATCATCTAGTTGTGGACTATTGGATTGATTGGCAAAGAATGAGAACATTAGATCATCAGCATATGATGCTTTTCCCTAAGAATTATGGCCTGCTGCAGTAGAAACACCATTAGCAGTATTAACATCATTACTGCTGCTAGTGTCTTCTGCAAAGAGAAAGGTCACATTCTGGGAGTTTGAAGATGATCCAGAGGGACCTTTGATGTCAGCTTCAAACACTTTTAGGTTATTGTATAAATCATCAATATCCATATCATCTATGCCAACTTTGTTTGTCATAATTAACGCTATGTTATTCTATGATGAAGGTAGAGCTCTTAAGAATTTCTGATTTGCATCTTCATTAGAAACGGCTGCATCATGAACTTCAAGTAGACTGATAAGTTTTTGAAACCTATCATATGCTTTGTCAAGGCCTTTAGTGTCAGATACAGAAAAGTTTTCAAATTGTTGCTTCAAGACGTTCTTCTGCATCTTCTTAGACTCAACATTACCACCAAATCTACTCTTGATAGCAACCCACAAAGTCTTTGCATCCTTTATTGAATGGAACCTCAGTTGATACTTATCAGGAATAGCCAAAAGCAAGATGCTTTTAGCTTTTCTTTCTCTTTGTCTAGCTAACATTGCTTGAGCGGTCTTTGGAGGTACTTCAGTTTCAACACCATTCTCATCTTTTGTCATTTGTATAGGACCATCACCATTCAAGATTACTTACCACAAACTATAATTTGTGTTAGTGAGATACTGCTCCATACTCATGCTCCAAAGGGTATATTCACCTTTCTTGAGGACATGAAACTTTACAGTAGACACCATTTGAGGAGACTCTAGTGCCATTTGTGGTGCAGGTTCTTCACCAGACATTGTGTATAAAAGGTAGAGATCTTTTTTAACAGATCTGATAGAATTCTTCTTATTTAGAGATTCTTAACAGGCTCTGATACCACTTGTTGATCCTAATGAATAGATCTTCCTAGCTTGTTAAAGCTTAGTTAACCTGGATAAATCCAAACTAACTATAAGAGAAACTATGATTGTGAATACTACAAGTTATACGGAATCTAACTTATAATACTAAGAATAACAATGAATACCAAACTTTGAATATATTGATTGCAAATATTCTACCTAGGTTACAGAATAACTAACTTTGAGATTTGTGATTGATGTGTATCTCTAACTATGCCGTAGGGTTCCTTTTATACACTAAGGAAACCCTAATGGGCTTATAAAATGCGTACAATGATAATGCATATCTATTCTTAATTTAACTATGCATATCATAATAGTAGTACTAACTATATAACTAATAGTACTAACACTAGTACAAAAAGTGGTATTGGTCACACCAAAAATGTGTGACTATATACATATAGTCACACACGCGAAAAGTTCTTCAATCTCAGTAGTAGCACAAATTCTTCAAATAGCTTAGAGAAGTACTAAGTCCTCAGCATTATAAAACCTTGTAGAAGCTCTTAATTATAAAAACAATAGTAAATTCACTGGACTAGGCTAGCACTTGAAGGGTTAGCCCGATCATGGTAACAATAAAGCAAGAATTAATAAAGATAATCATGGTTGGAAAACTCATAATTCTTACAGGAGTTATTTATGAACAATTAAATACAAAATTAAATTAAGTGTGATCTCCCTTGGATGTCTGGTGGAATTCTTCGACATATGGAGGCCTTGATCACCCCTTAGATATGTGGTGGAATGGTTGATGATGAAGTGGCTAAATGAGGCCTCTATTTATTAATTTCAAATATGTCACTGCGTAACCTTCTAGTGTGTTACGCCGTAAAGTGCTGACGAGGCTTTTTATGTTGTAGGCATAAATTATGTTACGACGTAACTAATTGTTCCTGTTACGCCGTAATGCTGACTAATGGCATTATGACTTATCCTTCCCTAATAATAATGTTATGGTATAATCTTCTCGTGTTGTTACGCCATAATCTTGCTTGGTGACGTGTCTTACCTTGAATAGGTTACGGCGTAACACTATCGTAGGTGTTACGTCATAAAGTCTCGTAAGAATCCGTGTTTTCTTAATTTTCACGTCCTTTTCCTATGTTTCTTGTCACATACTTGCATTTTACATGAAAATAGTGAAATAACAGTAAAAGTATCGAATTAAGTATTTATAAGACAATTGCAAGTATTTTTAGGGGAGAATTGACAATAAAAAGTATCAAATATTTGATGTTATCACATGTTATCAGGATCTTCCACATCAATGAGTTTACCCCATAGTGAGATTATTTTGGCATACGTATTGCAAGTCAATGTTTTAATTGGCAATCATTCAATAGAGACCCAGACTATTCTATTTTTGCTCACAAATAAGTGCTAGCAGGAATTAATTCGTTGAACCATGAAGCAACCCAACATGTTTGCGGATCTTCTCTTTAGATGCCAAAGAATCCACGTCTAAAAGAACCCAGAAACCACCCAAACACATGACTTTAACATTCTCAAAGCCTTCATTTGCAAGGATTAAATAAAGGTTTGATAACGCATTGATATCTTTTATTTTCCCCATTAAAGAACAAGAAAAATCTCATTCCATAAGACACGAGTCATCAAGAACAATGGATGGGGATGGCTTAGGTGGTATGGTAGTGTTTATTTGACCTGTTTTCAGCACAGTAGCAAAGGAGTTTTTAACAATACCATCATTCACCTTCTTAGGTTGAGAAACATAGTTGCTGGGTTCCCTTTGGAACCTGACAACATTAGCATGTAAACGAAAACGACCAATACAAATAGTACATAGGTTATTGATCAAACGGTCTAAGTTATCCACCTTTAAAAAATGAACAAAAGCAAATCTTTTACCTGCTTTGGATTTCTTTACCAGGATGTAGACATCAATAACTTTACCATATGCGACGCATACGTTCCATAAGTCACAAGCATAATAGTCATCGGGGAAATTCATAACAAAAACCGATTTTAATATCTTCTAAGTTTGATCCTCCTTTGAATTAAAAGAATGACGATATCCCATGATAAACGAAAAAAGAATGAATCTACCCTATGATACAAGATAGAGAAAACCAAACCCTAAAAATCTATTCTAATCCCTACTGGTTCCTAAGCATAACAAACCTGTAAGAAACTTTCATTATCTGAGATTTAATCATAAGTGATGATACTCATAATAATAGGGCCTTAACAAGTACGATGTAGAAGGAAGGTAGTAGATCAAAAGGATTTTTAGGGTTCATGATAGGGGGTTTTTTGTTGATGGGGGCTAGGTTTTTTATGTTTTAAGATTTGATCTATTATTCTAAACACACTAAGTAATCTACCAAAAGTCTAGTTTCCATTTTTTTGCCTATAGTTCATGATTACTGACTCATCAGGCGATTCCCACTCATATCGTTGCTTGTTCATTGACGGGACAAGAATTAATATTGGTTGTGAAATTATATTAACTAACACGAGCAACATAGCAAGCCATTAATGCTTGATCACAAGTAATCATAACCTGATCACATAAGCGCTGATATAAGAGTCCAATAGTTATAAGTTTTTGCCTTATAAGTGGGTTGGACTCTAAAAATATTTTTCTGTCTAGCTGTGTAAAATAAACATTATCTATTAATATATTAACGAATTTTTAAGTGGATTTTTTAATCATTACTCATTACAGTTGGCCTAAACTGCATAATATTAATGAATCAAATAGTACCTATTTTGCCTAGTAATCCATTAGCTCATTCAGATGTGTTTAATGCGTGAGATTTCTGAATGGATTCAATTACAAAATTATAATTCATTGGAAAATTCAAAAGGAAAGATCAGTTACCTAAACTTAAAGTTCAAGCTTGTAAAAAAAATAACCATTTTTCTTTGCTTTATATTCGTTATTCACGGATCAAGCATAGTTACGTAGCATTAATTTTTTTTTGGCATACCATTTGCAGCATAATTGTATCTTCTAATGCCTAATGTTATACTAAAAATACATGTTTATCCGATGTTTTAACTAACTTGTTTGATCCTTTACAGGTATATGGAATTATGCTATCATCTGATGTGTTTCCTTGTTAAATATATGTTATATTACCCAAATAACATGAAAAGATAATGCATTGAATAAGAATCTGTTAATGGTCAAAACTACACCATCATTATAAATATTTGAGCTACGAAACACCCAAATACATGGTATGGTTAGATTAAAAGGAAATCTTATAATGACGGTGTAGTTATTTAGATTAGGCCATTCACTTTTCTTAGTTCTGCATAATTTGAATAAAAGTAAAAAAAATGTTAAAGGAAGATATATATATAATCAGTGGCATGGACCTTGTATCGTAGTCTTGAGATTGTTTCCATATAATATGAATCTTCATCTTCAGTTTTTGATAATCCTTCCCCTTAAAGCCTAAGCTGAAATGAAATATACTATATGACTGTTCTTATACACTTGCATGTCGACAATATCAGACACTTATTTACATGTTAGGAGACCAACTTCTAACCTTCTCGTCATCACCATATCCGGACCTACTATGTTATCTTCTATATGACTCCTACTATGATTATGATCCATATCCCTTACTCTAGGCTTGTCACAATCAGATCAGTCTGACTTCTTCTACGTGTTTATCATACGCCTATAATTATTTGTCGTTTTATTATAGGTTCTATGTCTAAATAGTTCATAACATAGCTAAATTACAAAAAATCACTAACTATACAAACAGGAAAACCTGATTTATTATATGCATAGCAAGAAATTAGTTGTAATTGGGGTGTTTGGGTATTTTTTCAAATATGGAATTATGAGTTTTCATCTAAAACAATGTTTGGCAAAAAGAAATAAATAAAAAAAAGCAGCTTACAACGTAATACCAAAATCCCCCCTCTTTGTTAATTTGTAGCCTATCTTGCAGAAGTAAGATAAATAAATAAGAAATTGTATGATCTTTGATTTATCAGTACCATTGGTTATTTCAAATCTAATCTCATAATTATGCTATTAACGGGTTCAATCTAGTACTTAACTATAGATATTGCACTGACATAAAAGAACAGCCTAGGAACATGAGACAATAATTTAAAGCCAAAAGAGACAAATCCTCCATCTTAAAGACCAACTTAAGAAAACTAGCCGGGCACCCACGCAATGCGACGACGGGTACCCGGTAACTAAATATAGTGGCGAGCAAACGTTGTTCATTTGTATGTTTATTCTAACATAACTTTACACAATTAATGACAAATTTTAATTAAAATAACTATTAACCATACCGATGCAATCTTTTTCCCACTCCAAAATAACATAAGGTTCAAAGTTAATAGTAACATAATTGTAAAGACATAAATTAAAGATAAATGTCAATACAAATGAATTGTGTTATCACTAAAAAAAGATAACTCGTTAGAACCCATTGAAGTTTTAAATTTTTAGATTTAGAACCATTGAATGTGATTTACAAATGAAATTTTACAATATAATAATAGACTTAAATAATTATGAAACCTAATTGTTTACAAAAATAATCATATTTTTACCTTAACGATTTGATGAAGATTTGACTTAATCGAAATGATGTAGCCATAATCTTAGAGCCATTAAAGTTATAAATTTTTAGATTAAAATTTTGAAATGGATTATTAATGTCAATCATGTATATATGGAATTCACAAATCAACACTTTTTTTTTATAAAGCAGTAGAGATACATACTACTAAATAAGCGGTTTCAACATTAAATGTTTGTAACCACCTTGTCCAGCAACAGTTAAATTCATAAGACCATGATTATGGTCATGTAACCACTATGGGAATTCTAGGGGGGTTATGAGATTAATTGTATGATCACATGCCATTACTCCTTTGACAAGGAGTTACAAAACTTTTTATGCCTTTGGGCCGTTTGCCACCTCGCCCACCCACTAGGACCCCCGACCTCCTGTGAGTTAGCAAAAATTAGCAATAGAAGCGGCCAAAAGCAAACATGAGGGTATGATTTTGATGGCCAATAAGCAAACTGGGCTTAGTCTATTTACACATGACATCCATACTTCACTATCAAAAAGAGATCAAGCTATTCAAAATATTCATATAGATCTAACAAAAAGTACATTGGGCATGGGAATATTCATATGTATATGCCAAAACCGCTCAAAATACCAAAAAAACATACCGGAAAATCACCTAGCACACTAAAAACCACTAGTCCACCAAAAGCCCATGTTCATTTGCTTGACCGACGGCATAGAAAATGGAGGCCGGGTTCGGTGGGTTGGGGGGTTAGGATACTCAAGAATACAAACTAAAAACGCGACTCACTTATTGACAAACAATTATGTCGTGATGTCTCATATGGGTCATCCATTAATTATCTCCATGAATAACATACGAACTCTGGCCACAAAAGTAAATCATTTGTATTATACAAACGAACACCAGTACCATTCATATAAGTCTTAATTCACATTTTGTCCCAATCAATATGATCGACTATGGATAATTAGAACTAAATTGTTCAAGGATCTTAAAGTGCAAATATAGAACAACAATTAATATAAAGAAAGAAACAAACATTATATTGAATTGGAAAAGTTCCAATATCCCTAATACATGAGCAAAAATTTAACAACTCAAAATCAAATAACAAAGACCTAATTCTATTAGCATGAAACTTTTGCTTATCACAATGTAATGCTTTCTTCAAAGGATCAGCAGTATTGTCATCAGTATGAACTTTAATGACCTCTAAATTTTGAAGACTAATTGTGTTACGCGATTCAAAACACCTTATTCGGGGAGTCTTGGTTGATCAAAGAATATAAGATGAAACATTGTATTTCTAGTGAGAGAAAGTAGAGAGGGGTGAAAGGAAAACTATGTATTTTATTAGAAAAGAATGAGAATATAAAATGAACTTCCACCAACCTCCTATGGAGAGACATAGGAGGTATTTATAGCCTAACACAAAGCTATCTATCCCACTTATACAATATTAGTCCCTGCGTATAGTAGTTGGTCTATAGCTAGTCCAATTCACGTGTAAGATGCCAACTTTACAAAATAGTAAGGCTAACAATCTCCCTCCAAGATGGTGTCACACGTGAATTGGTTACAATGTTTCCTACAAGCAAAAATAAAGCAAAATGATAAGAATGAAGTCCAGCATTCCTTGAGATTGTCTTCAATGACCTTGATCTACTAGAATACTACAGCTTTATTTCTTCAGCATATAGAATCTAGTTGATTTTTAACTCCCTCCCAACTAGTAGGCTCTTTTTTCTTTAGCTCCCTTCCAAACATACACCCTTGAGACTGATTAAGAATCAATGCAAAAGTCTTCTTATGGACCTCCTTTATCATTTAGGATACACTGTAGGAGGGATGATATCATCAACATCATCTCACTTAGGAAGCGTTCCAGTCTTGTTTGAATGCAGCCCAAAGTACACATTTTATCCCCTTTCGAAGTCGAAACCGTAGCACCAAAATCAATTAAGACCCAAAAATGCACTTTTCTCCCTCCAGGAAAGTGCATATATGAATTGCTACACCAAAGTCAATTAAGTCCCGAGTATACGCAATTTGTTCCTCTATGTAGTATATGGTAACATCACCAAAGTCATTAAAGTCCCAGTTTGTACCAATTTAAATTGTGTCTCCTAAAGTCAAACTAAGTCCCTGGGAAGTGAAAGCAATTTATCCCGCCTGCGATAGTCAAAACCTGTAAATCAAAACGGCGGTAATCTCATAAAAATAGACTAGGTACCGGATGTACACATTTCTCCCTCACAGGATGATGGCGCTATATGAGATCATCTACACATGTGTTTATCCTTTTGCCACATAGGATACTGCTTTACTTAGCTTCTTATACCCTCGTGATTGCATATAGCCAACTACTCTATGTGACGATGTCAGGAAAGAAAGTACTCTCTGAAAACAATTCTCTCTTGATACAACACCCCAATCTAATCCCTTTTGTATTCTCATTTGGTAATACTGATGACACTGATGGAGACAACTCGATTCTTGATGAAACGAACCTTGATGAATTGATCAAAAACCAGAGACTTGTGACCTCTCAATCTTGTAACTATCCTGTGATGAAGAACAGGTGCAGAGAAAAATCTCTCAAGTACCATATTCCCGCTTCATAGTATATAAAAAAATACATACACCTCTTTGAAAGAATCTCTCAACTAGTAAGACCACTGAGTTCTTACAATGTTAATCCTGAAGTCGATTGCTATAACCTGAGTGTGTACTAACTATGTACATATCCTCTTACTTCTGGTTTATTTTAGTAAACTCTAGTCCTTCATCACGAACCGTTATATGCCCTCTCCGAAAATTGTCATCATTTGCTCGAAGAGGATATAAGTACACTTTCCCCGTATAAAAATACTACTTAATCCCAAATAAGTATACATCGTATTATATAAACTCTAGCATCACCAGTATATTATAAATTCAATACAGCCATTATAATATAGGGTGATTTTGGATGAATGGATCGTTTTTTGGTGTTAATGTATGTGTTTGTTGTGTTGTTGTTGTTCATGATTTTTGATGTGTTGTGATTGTTAACGGATAGCGGGCTCAATAAATTAACATAAGCACGGCCCGTCCAAGGAATAAAAACCTGGTCATTTATACTTTACCTGACAAAAATTATTTTTATACCCAACTTAATCCATTAACCCAGACTAAAATAGATAAAATATTTGCATCGCCGGCCCATAACCATATAATCCAACTTATAACACTGATCTAACAGTTCGGCCTATGAGACACACCATATACCCAGACCAAACAATTTTCAATAAACCTTGGCCTGCCATCTTTTATAATTTCACAGCCCAATAAGTAATACAACCCAAGAACTGAAGTAATGTAGCCGGCCCAACACTTTTACTAAAACTCGGCCCAACATCTTTACAACAATCATGACTTGGCCTATGATTTATCAATATACAGTCTGCCAAAATCATATAACTTGATCCAGATAATGAGGGATATAAAGCAATCTATAATCCCTAATTTCCAGTACACACATAACCTAATCGTTTCATAACCGCCCCCATCACTTGACACACTCGTCCCAACCAGACTCACATCTCCAACCTTCTCACTTCTAACAGATGAAACACATCAACAAATTATACTCCCTCGTTATGTCTCTAATACCAAACATAACACACAAGAAAAAAACACACCCTCTGTTGTAACTCGCATCATAAATTGAATTAAAAGCATCCTTGATGTCTTCAAGATCTAATATGGGTCTCATGTAGGTTTTATTTTGGTTGTTGCGTGTTCAAAGAAACAAAGATTGCATCTAACAGATTTGTTAGAGTTCGTTCTTTAAATTTGAATATTGAAAGAGGGTTGTTAACCTTCACAAAGATCAATGATGATTGTGTTTAGTCTAAAAAATTAATGACAAATAAACACGAATCTGAGATTGAAATTTCTTTGCATTTTTCTGTTTTGAGTCTTTGTTGAGGATGGAGATGAAGTGGGATTATGATTGTGACGATGGGATATTAGGATGGTATTGGTTGGATTTGATGTTTTAATTAATTGTGACAAAGGGGATGATAGGTATTTTGTGGGTTTGTTGGGTCTGTTGAGTCTGTATTCTTCTTTCTACATTTCTGTTGACCAAGACTCATTTGAGTTGACTCGGTTTGATTTGAGTTACTAAACCGCTACGGTCAAGCCACCACTTCCAAACCTCCACAACCAAACCGCCACTACCAAATCGCCACCATCAAACCGCCACTAGTTTACCAAACCGCCACCACCCAAGCCAAACCGCCGTTGACTTTTCAAACGTGCAGCATAACGGTTAGAAAAGACCATGAAAAAGGGCAAACCGCTGCGTACTTGTATCAAACCGCCATGGGCAAACCGCTGGCACAGTGGTGGTGGTTTAACTCAAACGGCTACCTATTAAGTTAAACCGCAGTGGCCAAGTGTCACTGTCAACTATTGTACTTTTTCTTGTCTTTTTGCAAAAAATAAAACAAAACAGTTTGTATTCCAAACTGCTGGTAAGAAAAACAACTTAAAACTAAGGTTTGAAAATAAGCACTTGGACACACAAAATGCCACGAAAATAAGCTTGAATCAGACTTTTAAGCACAAAAAAATGGTCAATAATAAGCAGCAGAAAAAGCCGTAACAGTCCAGAATCTGCTCAGACCTCAAATAAACTTATAAAAACTTGAAATAAGCTGTGAAAAATACAACGACCAGATCTGCCTTTTTAATGAGTTTAGGAAAACAAATGAACAAAAAAAACTCATAAAAAGGTAGAAAAAAAACTATTATAAACAGTTTCATGCAACAACAAAAAAACAAATTCGTGGATTTTTTCAGAATTAAGCCCACAAAAATAAACTTAAATAAGCAAAAATAATCTGCTGTAAATCACGAACACAACACACGAATACATTACACAAAAATGACAGATTCGAGACCCCGACCATAATAATCAAACCGACCCAAGAACAAAACCTAGGCTCGTGATACCACTTGTTACGCGATTCAAAACACCTTATTCAGGGGGTCTTGGTTGATCAAAGAATATAAGATGAAACATTATATTTCTAGTGAGAGAAAGTAGAGAGGGGTGAATGGAAAACTGTGTTTTATTAGAAAAGAATAAGAATACAAAATGAACTTCCACCAACCCCCCATGGAGAGACATGGGGGGTATTTATAGCCTAACATAAAGCTATCTATCCCACTTATACAATATTAGTCCTTGCATATAGCAGTTGGTCTATAGCTAGTCCAATTCACGTGTAAGACGCCAGCTTTACAAAATAGTAAGGCTAACAAATTGCTTCGCGGATAAAATGATGTCTTCGAAGAATATGTCTACTGCCTCTTTGTGTAATGCATTCACCTGCAAGTAGGATAGTACTGGAGTTGTCATAATACACTTTCACATGATTCTCAATACTTGGTACAACTCCAAGTTCCTCTATGAATTTCTTCATCCATTAAGTTGTTTTAGCAGCCTCTGAGACAACAATGTATTCGGCTTCTATAGATGACATTTTTATGATATATTGCTTAAAGCTCCTTTATGCTACTTCTCTGCCATTTATAATGAACACGTAACCTAATTGAGATTTGGTATCGTCCTGATCAGTTTTGAAATTAGCATTCGTGTAACCCTTTACACTAAGCTTATCCTCCAAACCTTTATAAACCAAAACACATCCTTGGTTCTTCTCAAGTACCTCGGAATTATTTTAACAGCAATCCATTATTCCTCTCTAGTATCAGATTGATATCTACTTGTGATGCTTAATGTATAAGACACATCAGGTCTCGTGCAGGTCATAACATACATGATCGATCCTATACCAAAAGCATATGAAACCTTTCCTATTCTTCTCATTTCCTTATAAGTAGTAGGACTTTAAGCATCGCTCAAATACTTCTTAACAGTCATAGAAACCCATCCTCTCTTAGAGTTTTCCATCTTGAATTTATTGAGGATTTTATCAATGTATGTGCTTTGACATAGTCCTAGAATTTGTTTTGATCTATCTCTATAGATCTTGATTCCCAAAATGTAAGCAGCTTCTCCTAAATCCTTTATGGCAAAACATTTCCTTAGCCAGGCTTTTACACCTTCAAGCATAGGGACGTCATTTCCCATAATAAATATGTTATCCACATACAAGATTAAGAAAACCACTTTCTTTCTATCAGTTCTTATGTAGACACACCATTCTTTAGTATTTTAAACAAAACCAAACTCTTTGATTTTCTCATCGAACTCATGTTCCAGCTACGAGAAACTTGCTTCAAACCATAAATGGATCTCTAAAGTTTGTTAACTCTTTTAGGAAACTTAGAATTTTGAAAACCCTCAGGTTGCTCCATATAAACATCTTTATATAAGCGACCATTTAGAAAGGCATTTTTCACATCCATTTGCCATATCTCTTAATTATAGTATGCGACTATGGCAAATAGTATCCTTATAACCAGAGTGCTAACTACGGGCAAAAAGGTTTCACCATAATCAACTCCTTGATTTTGTGTATAACCTTTCACTACTAGTCCAGCTTTGAATGTGTTTAAATTACCATCCATGTCTGTCTTCTTCTTCTTGAAGGCCCACTTGCAGCCCACAACCTTAGCGCCTAGTGGAGAATCAACCAAGTCCCAGACTTTGTTATCTTTCATGGATTGCATCTCTACATTTATTGATTCAAGCCACTTTGATGATTCAGAACCATAAATAGCTTGATTGTAGGTATCAGGTTCATCGATCTCCAAAATAACGATCTTCTGAATCTATCAAGAAACCATAATATCTATCAGGCGGGTTTGACAGCCTACCCGATCTATGAAGAATATCTGCAGCAGGTGCAACGACATTCTCTAGGTTCTTAGGAGGAGCTTGTTCAACAACAACGTTTGTAGGAATAACTTCTTCCTTAACCAACTCAGAATCATGTAGTATAATAGAACTCGAAGAAGGTTCTTCAGTTTGTTGTTTAGTAGGGGTGTCTCGAACCTCGTTGAGAATCTCGTCGCTCCCACTGAATTCTTGAAGAAGATAATCTGATTCCAAGAACTGTCCATTACGATCAACAAACACTTTGTTCTCCTATGGATAGTAAAAGTAGTATCCTGCAGTTTCCTTTGGGTACCCCACAAACTTACATTTGATAGCGCGGGTTTTTGTTTATTGGGAGTAGCACATTTAACTAGAACATCACATCCCCACACTCTCAAGTAAAACAATCTTGGAGCCTTCCCATGCCATATCTTATACGGTGTTTTATCTACCCTCTTAGTAGGAAGCATGTTGAGAATGCGTGCAATAGTCTCAAGAGCATATCCCTAAAAGGACATATGCAGGTCACTCAAGTTCATCAATGATCGAACCATATCTAATAAGGTACGATTCCTCCTTTCAGACACACCATTATGATAAGGTGTATAAGGTGGCGTGCATTGTGAAATGATTCCACATTCAGCCAGATGATCAAGAAATTCCTGACTCATATTCACCTCTATGATCTAATCGTAAGATTTTAATTTGCTTTTTGAGTTGATTCTCAACTTCACGTTGAAATGTCACAAAAGTCTTAAAGACTTTATGTTTATGTTTAATTAGATAAACATAACCATAGCGACTAAAATCATCGATGAAGGTGATGAAGTAAGTATCACCATCTTGTGTAGGAACTCTAAATGGGCCACACACATCAGTATGTATTAGTCCTAATAGATCATCGGCCCAATTCCATGTACCATAGAAAGGGTTCTTTGTCATCTTCCCACATACACACTGCTCACACACATCAAATGAATCAGATCCGGTTGACTCAAGAATACCCTCACTTTAAAGTTTCTTGATGTGTTGCTTGTTAATGTGACCAAGGCGACAATGCCATAAGTAGGTCTTATTCAAATCATAGTTGGTTCGCTTAGCAACATGCAACATATATTTATCAATTGAGATCATACCATCCATATCTATTTCAAGATTCCATTCTGAGGAAATGCATCAAAACAAAACATATTATTCTTTGAAACCGAAATACCATAATATGTAAATACAAGTTCAAAACCAGCATCTCTTAAACAAGATATAGAAATAACACCTCTAGTAATAGTATGTGTGTAATGACATTGTTCTAAACAAAGTTCCATGTCACTAGGTACATTAAGAAAATAAGTTCTGATAGCTTCAACTTTAGCTTGGTTCCTATTTCCCATATGTAGCACCATGGCACCATTTTCCAGTCTCTTGCTATTTATCATTCCTTGCACGTTATTAGGAATGTGAATTCTATAGCCTGCATCAAATACCCAGGAATTAGGTGAGATAGCAAATAGTTCAACCATGAAAAAACCTGGTTTTATAAACGAGCTTGTCTTCTTGCCTCGCTTCAACTCAACAAGGTAAGAGGGATAATTCCTCTTCTAATGTACTATCTTTACACAATGGAAGAACTCTGCATCCTTTGCTATGCTTTCTTTCTTAGGGGGTGGTGGAACTTTCTTCCTACCTTTGGACCTTTCTTTCCCCCTTTTCTAAGACTTCTTATTCACGCCTCCTTCCCTTATCATATGCAAGCTAGACACGACACTCTTGGATGACACATTCTTCTCAGCAGTTTTCAACATCGAATGTAGTTCTCCAAGAGACTTATTATCCCATCCCTGCATGTTATAGTTCATGAAAAAGTTGTCAAACAACTTTGGTAAGGAACCTAATACAATGTTAACCGCAAGAACATGTGGCAAAGGATGTCCAAGACATTCTAGCTTGTCGACGTAGCTCTTTATCTTTAGAACTTGAGAGCTCACTGATTGACCTTCCACCATCTTGCATGCATTTAGCTGCATTTGAGTATCATATAACTCTTGGCTAGCTTGAGTTTGAAACATGTTCGTAAGCTCTTTGATCATATCATATGCATTGCGATTCTCTATCTCATTTTAGAGCTAAAGCGTCATGAACGCAAATTTATCATGCTAAGCAAATAGAGCTTGATAAGCAGCGACCTGCTTAGTAGTGGCATAAGCAGTGGGAGGTGCATGGAGTGGTGAATCAATGTGATGCAACTTTCCTTCATACTTAAGTATAATCCACAAGTTTCTATGCTAGTCAAGGGAATTGGATCCATTAAGTTTCTCCTTCTTAGAGAGCGGAGAGGTAGAGCAGTCATATTTTGGTTTATCGCAGTCGACTATAAAACAATAAAATTCATTCAGTATTTTTGATATCTTACTTTAAATAAATAAATTATCCATTGCTTGACAAAACTTAATGCCCAAGATCCAACTTAATCTAATCACTATTCGATTCATCACAATGCTAGTTACAGATTACATGTAAACAACAATTGATAATTGTATCTTTATACAACTCTTAGCTTTTATAAGACCTCAGAATATCTAATTCTTGGCACGTTGTCCTATCTTGTGCCCTGAGCTTTGGGCTGACCATCCGCACGGTTTAGTCCTCCAATTAGAACTCGATAGAAAGTCTAAGGTGCTTAGATACTCTCTCGACAATCTATCCCTGATGCCAGATTGCACAAGGTCAGACCAACCAACAAAATATGTAGGGTGTCCCCATCTCAATTGGATGGCACGACTAACCTTTTATAGGTAACTTTTAAATGTCAATTCATGTGTCATATGTAATACATGCATACTACTTAGGATGAAATTTTGGTAAAGCATTTTAACAAGTTTAAACTCTTTAAAACAATTTTGGTGTTTAACTTTAAACCCCTTTTAACCCTTAAACCCAAAATGGTCTTCAACATGCACAATCACTATAAGTAATCAAATAAACACATTCATGCAAACACAATATTATGTATAGTCTAGCCCAAAATCCTATAATTGTGTCCGTGATGAGGTGTCATTTTATACACTTTTTTGGGGTCATTTAACCCCCTAAATCAAGCAAATATGCCCAGATTATGTGCTTAATCGTTTGTTTCCTTGTTTTTAGCACCTGGATGACATTTGGAGGAAATACACGTGACTTGGGCTTATTTAGAGAAGAAACGGACAAGACTACGACTCTACACCAAATCCTTTGAAGAAACCGTGCATACAGAGCGTGGAGACGGCGTCGCGATTACTAAGTGACGGCATCAGGATTTTTATATCGACGGCGTCATGGATTTGGAGACGGTGTCGGAACATAGCCGACTCAAAGTAGACCTAGAATCTTTAACGTGGCGACGGCGTCAGGGCTTCAACACGACGCCGTCGCACCACTTTTCCTATATATACAAAACCAATTTTAGGGTTTTAAGTTTGTAACTTTTGGGAGACGAACCATAACTTTTATATTCGAGTTTGGCAACTTTTTAGGCAGACTTTAGGGCCTCAAAACCCTATTGTAATAGTCTTTAATCCATGTTTTAATCAAGTGAAGTTCATCCATCCCTTTAATCTTTCAATATGTCTATGTGTTGTTTGATTAATTCTCGTTCTTCTCTTGTGCTTAACATGCTAGGCTAGATCCTTTAGTATTTACTTATGATTGCATGAAACTTAGATTGTAGATCCTTTTAATGTTGCTTCTTATGATGGATGTGAGCGTCAGGCTTTAGAAAATTAGCCATAAGATATTAAATTGGCATAAACAGCTAGGGAAACGCGAGTGTGTAGAAAGGATACCATCGGTAATAGTCTTTATACTACGTTACCCCTAATATGGTTGATCCCTCTTAAGATATTTCAATTGCACGTAATGTACTCTTAGGGGCCTTGTAATAGTCTTCATACTACCTTACTTGTGTGTTGCCTTAACGGAATATTACGTAGACGGCAGGTTCATATAATTCGTTCATGACTTAGGAAATACTTACACAGATCATCACAAGTGTGACAAAGCAACAGGACTAGGAGAATCAATCTGAGGAGTAGTGCATGATTAAGTAAATATGTATGGAAACTAGAATATGGGTTGAATAGTTTTTACCGTTTTATAAATAAAACTTAGATTGTCGACTTATGTGAATTCAAGAGATATACACAAGTGTATATGATAGCAATGCAATAAGTGAGTAAGTAATCTACGAAGTATAAACAAGTAAGAATAGGAAAGATCAAACCGATGACACAATGATTTATAGTGGTTCGGCTACGAAGCTCCTCTTCGCCCTACTCCACTCCTCAAGTACCCAACTTGAGAGTTTTCTTCACTATGTCAACAAGCTACCTTTAGGCGGAGAAAATGCTTACACTTTTTCCAGTACTAAGCTAAATACTGAGTTCTACTTCAAGATAGAACCAATCTAACAGACTATGTATTTTGTGGCCTAAATACTAACCTATCATACACATATGATACACACAACACACAACACAAGAGATACAAGATAAATGATTATTACAACCGTGATGACACAACTAAACTAATAACACTTGAAGTTTCACGTCTTCGTTAGTGTTCTTTACTAAAAAGTGGAATGAGTTGATCACTTGTAATGGATTATGAAACAAGTATAATGATCAAAGAATATGAAAATGATAAAAGCTAGAGAGAAAAATATTTATGAAGAGTTGTCTAAAATGAAGACTTAAGGTTGCTATTTATAAGCAACATTTAAAATTCAAAATCTGTACCAACCAGCTGTTGCACGGATCCATGAATCCACCATAGCCTGGATCCGTCCTTTGGTTTTGCTGGATCCGTAGGGTGCAGCTGGACATGTTTTGTCTTTTTATGATTAACCCTAAATCTTAACAAAATATTTTTTTGTACTTATAAATCTAGTTTATTAGATTCTTCTAGAAGTAAAATATTTCTTATCCCTAATAAGGAAAGATCTTCTAGATTCGGGAAGATTTGGAAAGATTTAGAAATATTGTTTCCACTTATGGTTAATCCTAATTTTTCTTACATGATTAACATAACTAGCTTATAATTAATCATGTGTTTATTTAAATTATTTGATTATAAAAGGTTTATGCAAATGATAATTTTTCTTTGATCATTAACTATGTTTAATAATGCCATATTCATACCTTAAGTGATTTGTTGTCATCAAGTAAACTTTCGACTAAATAACTTGTTTACGTAAACTTTTACGTAGTATGACATTATATTTGTTATTATCAAAACATAAAGATCATTAAATATAAATATCCTTTTTACACAAATATTTGTATTAACAATCTACCCCTTTTGATGATGACAAAATATAAACTCATGTATATTTATAAGTTACTAGATAAGTATTTAGTGGATGAGTTTACATATCTTCTCCCCCTTTTTGTCGAAGCAAAAAGTGTTGTAGAGGCGATTCTTGCAAGTCTTGTTTTGACGAATGCTAAGTGACTTGGTGACGAATGCAAAGTAAAAATAAAGACTATATTGCTAAGTGACTTAGTGACGAATGCAAAAAGTGTTGTAGAGGCGATTCGAGCTATGGATGTGTGCTACAAAACAAAGTTAGTAGACAAGCAAATATATATGGCAACAACACAAAGACATATATCACAATAATGTTAAATCTATTATAAGGTAAATTAACATAAAATTTGGCTTTAAATCCCATTAGACAAAGAAAAATAATCTAAAAGAGAAAACAATTAAAGATCCTAAATCTTGCGATAAATATCATTTTCCCATATAATCCGAAGGGTGAGGTGAAATTTCAATGCGGCTAATGCGGAAAGTATGGTGGGTTTGATGAAGAGCCGATGTGGTGTTGAATATATGAGAACATGTAATTGACATAGATTTGGAGCATTTAGATCTCATGCCTTGTGGTGCTACAACATTGACAAAACATGTTGTGGAGCTGAGGCATGTCATTTGGATAAACAACATCCAAGATGTTTGGAGGGTTGGGAAAATATTGATTTCCAAGATTTGGTGGTGGATGTTGAATGTTTTCAAGTGGAGGTGCATTGTTATGGAGGTGAGGTGTATTGTTGTTGATGTTAACAAACAATGGTTGAGTTGGTGTTAATTGCTCAAATCCTGATGAAGGATGTGGGAACTCGGGTGGTGGTCGTGTGACACGTGGTGGTGGAGATGGTTTGGAAGGGCCCGGTGGCCAATTGTCTATAGTTGACACATAAGGGTCATTTGGTAATGAAGCTAGTGGTGGAAGTTCTTGAGGTTCAAGTTTTAGTGGAATGACAAATCAGAGTTTGGGTGGAGGTGCAACGTAAGTTTGTGTCGGAGACTCACTTAGAGATGATGATAAGGTGTAGTGTGTACTCTTGCTAGAGATGGATTTTGATGGAGCTTGTGGTGGTGAAAGGAATTTCTTTCTAGGAGGTGGTGATGGAGTTTTCTCAATTTGGTGTTCCTCACTAGAGGATGTGAGATTGACATAGGTTGGTGACTTGACTACCTAATGTGAGGTTTTTCACTTGAAATTTGGTGAATTTGTTTTGGATGAACTAGTCATGGTAATGAGCTAGTGAGGTTTGTATGTGAGAATTGTAAGAAATGTAAAGAAAATGGTGTTTGAGGGTGATGATTATATGGTGAAAGTGGCGAAGTGTTTTGTATAATGGTTCTTGGATTATATGGAAAACATGTTTTATCTAAAGGTTTAAAATCCCACATAGTATCATATAGCATGATTATAAGATAAAGTAGAAAAAGTTAAAAGTCAAGAAAATTTGAATTTTGGCGCCTGGTCTGGTGATGCACGGATCTACCTAAACCACAGACAGATCTACCATATGGTAGATCCATGGATCTGATAACATAAAATATTTGATACTTTTTAGTGTTAATTTTCCCACAAAAATACTTGCAATTGTCTTATAAATATTTGAATTCGATACATTTACAGCTATTTCATTGTTTTTAGGTAAAATTCAAGTATGTGACAAGAAATACGGGAAATGAACAAAAAAATGAAGATAATACAAATTCTTACAAGACGTTACGGCGTAACCCCTATGATAGTGTTATGTTGTAACATAATTCAAGCAAGACACATGAGCTTACAACATTATGGCGTAACCATACTAAAGGTTTACACCGTAACAGTGTTATTATGGAAGGATGACTCATCCGAGTCAGCATTACGGCGTAACGTACCCTTTCAATCACGCTGTAACATATTTAAGCTTGTAATATGGAAAGGACGCGTCAGCACTTTATGGCGCAACACCTCACATGGTTATGCCGTAAAATATTCGAAACCTATAAATAGAGGCCTCATTCAGACACTTAGACATCAACCATTCTACAACAGTTCCAAGGGGCGAACAAGGCCTCCATTGCTTGAAGAATTCCACCAGAAGTCCAAGAGAGATCACACTTATCTTACTTTTGTATTTAATCGTTCATAAACCACTTCTGTAAGAATTATGAGTTTTCAATCCAAGATTACTTTTATTTCTTGCTGTGTTGTTGCTATGAGCGGCTAAGCACTTCAAGTGCTGGCTTAGTCATGAATTTACTATCGTTATAATGTTTGTTTCCTGTTAGATTATGGTTTCGTTGGATATCCTTTGACTATCGTGTACCCATGGGGTTTGGTAGTATTGCGGGTGGTTTAGATCATGTTAATCCTGCTATTAGATTACTAATTGAACATGGGATTAGCAGGGGTACTAGGGTAGGTTTGGAACCCTATCCCTAGTGTAGGAACTAACCAAGTTACCGCCTCTATCACTTAATATACTTAAAAAGCACAGGAACTCTTTCAGAGAGGGTTAGTAATATGTATATGTTATTAGACTAGTTCTTAGGATATATGGGATTAATCACTATGACTTGGTTGCCCTACCTTCATGACTTTCAAGGGATTCAGGATCGCAGGAATTATAGGAAAGACTAAATATATCTATTCAGGTTTGTCGACTTTAGAAACCACCAATGAAACCATGGTGTGACATTGCACAGGAAAACATAGTTATAACAATAGTAATGAAATGGCTAGGCTAGCATGCCTTTCTCCCTGATATCTTCTATTACTTTATTTTCACATATTTACTTTCTTGTTAATCTTAAAATCAATCTTAAAACTATTCTCAAAACGTGACACTTTCAAATTAAGACTAATAATACTTAGCTCTTGGGACGACCTCGGATTTACCATCTCTACACTACTCACGATTGGGGTCTTTGCCCGTTAGTACGTTTGTTAGGTGAATCGAGTTTTATAAATTTAAAAATTGAACAAAATATATTTTAAAATAAAATACGCATCAAGTTTTTGGTACCGTTGCCGGGGAGCTAAAAATTAGTATTGATTTGATTTCTTGTAATTATTTCCATTCTCTCTCTAACTTCTAAATTCTGCAAGAACTATGGCAGGAGTAGACATCAATACTTTCACCATGGAACAATACTTAGCATTGTCACGAGAAAACTAAGTACCGAGCTTGGTTAAACTAGAAATCAGGGGCAATGTCAACTTTGAGATCAATAGTCAATTAATGCGAGAATTAAGGGAAGACATCTTTTCTGGGAATAAGAATGAGGATGCACATGATCATGTTGATCGAGTCCTCGACATTGTAAGCTTGTTCAATATTCCTGGAGTATCACAAGACACAACACTACTACGTGTGTTCCCGTTTACTCTTACTGGAGCAGCTAAAAGAAGGGTGGATAGACTCACTCCAGGAGCTGTCAACACCTGGGAACTTCTTAAAAAGGCCTTTATCCAAAGGTATTGTCCACCATCCAAGACAGCTAAACAGCTTGAAGACATCCACAACTTCAAGCAAGAAAGTGGCGAATCATTATACCAAGCTTGGCAACGGTATAATGATCAACCCACGACATAAACAACCATCAAAAGGTAAACATCTTTTTTAAAGGTTTGAGCACTATGAATAGTCAATTCCTTGATTTGTAGGAACCAATTCCTGGGATGAAACCAACTCAAAGTCTGACGGCAATACAAACTATGGCTGACCACTCTAAAAAGTAGCACGATGGAACATCAAGCATGAACATTAGCAACATTATTAATACTGATGGACTTGCTGCAATCATAAGTAAACTGGATAACTTAGGACGTGATATAAAGAAGCAGAAAGAAAATGTTCATGCGATCCAAGTTGGATGTCAAATCTGTGAAGGACCTCACCTTAACAAAGAATGTCCTCTCAACGAGGAAGTCAAACAGGTGGAAGAGGTCAAGTATGGTGAATTTGGGTAACCCGCTCCTTTCAACAGAAGTAATGGATCCAAGTTTCGTGTAGGTCCACCGGGATACTACACTCACCATATAGGGAGAAGAGACAAAGCTTCGAAAAGCTTATGAATAAGCATCATGAAGAATCAGCACGAAGAAGCGCCAAAATGGAAGAATAGATTAAGAAACTTCAAGAAAATGCGGAGATTAACACTAGGAATCAAAGCGCCTCTCTTAAAAACCTAGCCCAAATAGAGCAATTAACCAAGGAATTCCATTCTAAGACAACCAATGGAGCTCCTAGCTCATCTACCGAGCAATGCAAAGTGGTTAATGCTGATCATGAGACGCCACATAGACATATCTCTTCAAGTAAGCTTAACAATCTCCATGGAGTATCTGACTTTCAGGGAGCTCAAAATGAAGAGGAAAGGACGACCAAGGTCCTACAGTGCCAATTGCCACTTAAGGAGCTAAATCTGGGGAATTTCACACTTCCTTGCACTATTGGTAATTTTAACTTTTATGGTATGACTGATTTAGGTGCTAGTGTAAATGTCATGCCTAGGAACATATTTGAGTACTTAAGACTAGCCAACATAAGGAATGTGGAAACTAGAAGGGGGTTGAATAGTTTTTACCGTTTTAAAATAAAACTTAGATTATCGACTTATGTGAACTCAAGAGATATACACAAGTGTATATGATAGCGATGCAATAAGTAAATAAGTAATCTACGAAATATGAACAAGTAAAGATAAGAAAGATCAAACCGATGACACAATGATTTATAGTGGTTCGGCTACAAAGATCCTCTTCGCCCTACTCCACTCCCCAAGTACCCAACTTGAGAGTTATCTTCACTATGTCAACAAGCTCCCTTTAGGCGGAGAAAACCGTACACGTCGCTTACACTTTTTCTGGTACTAAGCTAAATACCGAGTTCTACTTCGAGATAGAACTAATCTAACACACTATGTATTTTGTGGCCTAAATACTAACCTATCATACACATATGATACACACAACATACAACACAAGATATAAAAGATGAATGATTATCACAAACGTGATGACACAACTATAATGATCAAAGAATATAAAAGATAAAAGATGTATGTGAAAAATATTTGTCAAGAGTTGTTTAAAATGAAAGCTTAAGATTGCTATTTATAGGCAAGCCTTTAAAATTCAAATCTGTCCCAGACAGCTGGTCCGTACGATTCACGGATCCACCATATGTTGGATCCGTCTCGTGTATTAGGTGGATCCGTGGGTGAAGCTGGGATAAGATTTGTCATTTTGTAATTAACCCTAAATCTATACAAAAAATTATTTTGTACTTAATAAAACTAGTTTATTAGATTCTTCTAGAATAAAATATTTTTTTATCACCAATAAGGAAAGATTTTCTAGATTTGGAAAGATTGTTTCCACTTATGGTTAATCTTATTTTGTCTTACATGATTAATATAACTAGCTTATAATTAATCATGTGTTAACTAAAATCGTTTGATTAGAAAAGGTTTATGCAAATGATAATATTTTTCTTTGATCATTAACTATATTTAATAATGACATATTCATACCTTAAGTGATTTGTCATAGTCAAGTAAACTTTAACTAAATAACTTGTTTACGGAAACTTTTACGTAGTATGACATTATATTTGTTATTATCAAAACATGAAGATCAATAAATATAAATATCGTTTTTACGTGAATATTTGTATTAACAATCTTCCCCTTTTTAATGATGACAAAATATAAACTAATGCTTATTTAAAAGTTACTAAATCAGTATTTAGTAGATGAGTTTACATTTCTTCTCCCCCTTTTTGTCGAAGCAAAAAGTGTTGTAGAGGCGGTCCTTGTAAGTCTTGTTTTGACGAATGCTGAGTCACTTGGTTACAAATGCAAAGAAAAAAATAATGACTAAACTGCAAGTGCCCCCCCCTTGGTGTATGCTCCCCCTTGCTTGGGGCACCAAGGAATCAAGTTATGGATGCGTGCTACAAAACAAAGTTAGTAGACAAGCAAATATATATATGACAACTACATATGCACACATATATATTTTATACAATAAACATCCATCATCAACACAACGAAAGAAAATAATGTTAAATCCATTATAAGGGATAAAACATAAAATTTGGCATTTAAGCCCATAAGGCAAGAAACCTAAACTAGAAAAGAGAAGAACACGATTAAAAATCCTAACTCTTGGGATAAAATCTTGTCTTCCTTATAATCCAAAGGGTTTGAGGTACCATAAGAGTAGATTTAGTGCGGAAGGTATTATGGGTTTGAAGAAGATCCAAGATGATTTTGGATGTAGGAACAAATAAAATGAACACCTTCTTGTAGGCGTTGAAGTTGATTAACTTTATTGGTACAACATCTACATAAGTGTAGATGAGGGTTGTGATTGGTGTTTGGGATTAAATGATCAAATTTGTTATGGAGAGAAGGTTTTTTATTTTGTGGAGTGTGTTCTTGAATAATTTCGAACATGAGATGCATTTCACGTAATAGTAAACCAATCTCACATTGTGAGTTACTACAATATTGACATGTCATGAGGTGAAGATGAGATTGTCTTGATTATAAGACTTCGGGTGGAATAACATTTGGATCAATTTGACCCGTCTTGAGTTTTGAGAGATGTTCTTGGATGATTTTCTTTTTGATTGTTGGTGTGGAGTCATTTTAGGAGATAGACATTTGTTTTTGAATATGAGGTTATGATATTGTGTCTTATAAAAGACATGTAGTGTATGCTTTGACATGAAAGTTTTTGGATTATATAGAGGAGGTATTTTACCCTAAGGTTTAAGAGAATGAGTACAAATAGTATAGGATAAAGGAAAGTAGATGGATTTGTCTGACTACTGTTCATACGGATCCACCGTAATATCACGAATCTTGGTTGAGAGAGATCCATGGGTTTACGAGAACTACATAAATGACCAGCAAGTATAATGAAGTTCCTTCAACAAAGATAAACATATATCTAACGTAAATAAAGCATGCACAACATTCATTAGCATACATTTAGCTCAAGATAGCATAGTTTAACACAAAAGATACTACAAGCATCCAATAAGATAGCATAATATTATACTAAAATAGCAATTCATGATTCCTAGAGAATGAGTTGTGCCTAATTTAAAATTGATCCATGGATGACCAATTTCCTAGCAAAGGAGATGATTGGTTTAAGCTCTCCATCAACGATGGTGAGTAAGGTATGTCAATCTTAACTTCTTTACTCTCATTCCTCTTTCTCTCATTCTTCCTATTGATGGAGCTCATAATTCGATAGTGCAAAATGAATTGTAGTGTATGGTGAGGACGGAAGAGTTTAGGATGTTTAAAAAGAACGAATCGGTATAGACGAGTAATGAGTAAACCATATGGAAGAGGACATTAGACTCTATTTTTGACACTCTTAATTTTATGAGCAATGAAGTAGGCAAGGTTAAAGTCTTCAGAGTTTTTGAGATGATAGAGCATGCATCTATGGACCTTTTGTGAGTGTCGACACAAATGACATTCTCACGAACAATGAGTTCCCAATCCTTAATGTTAGGAGGAAGATTATCTCAGAGGATAATGGTAGAGTTTGAGTAATTTTGATGACTTGATGGAATGCAAATATTTTGAATGACATCTCCAATGTTTGGAAGGCTAGTTTGATAGGAGACATGTTTTTCACGAGCAGTGTTCAAAAGTTCTAATGAACATTCCTTTGAGAAGACACATGTTCCTTTGTACAGTATTTAAAGGACTTGACCGAATTTTTCAAGTGTTATTATGAAATCTTTATCTCGAATGGTGAAGCCAATCAAAAGAGACATATCACGCACATTACGAATTAATTGGAATTTGCGATAGAATTCAATGATGAAACGAGGACAAATATGACCGTTTAAGGTGAGGAGACAATCAAATTAAATGGATTTGAATTGGTCAACTATGTCATTGCCAAAGGTAAAGGAGGATTCAATATGTCTTCCTTCATGAATGAAGCAATTTCCAGGATTTTAAAAGATTTTTTGACATTGTTTGGAGTAGATTTCTGGTGATGGATTTTTGGTATGTAGGCTTTGGTTCTTTTGTAGTCGGGTTTCATCATTCCAAGCATAATTAAACCTAGTAAATTTATAATTAGAATATAGAAAAATATGTTGAAGATAAGTTTTGATATATGTATGTGATTCATGTACATGATGTAGTTAATCACACATCTTCATTTTTCTTTATCTCGTAAGTCAAATGAGTTAAGATAATACATTAATTATAAATCTTGAGGGTTCATTTATGAGAGAATAATCATTTTTGATTTGTATTAAGTATGTAGATAAATAACACTTGTTTAGAAAAATTCCCAATTGTGAGTTTTTATTTGAAACACATAACTTGGGGTTTTTGGTGAAAAATTAATTTTTGGCGAATCAAATTAAATGTGCATTCCAAGTATAGAAAGATTAGTTAATCTATTGTTTCAAACCTTTTTCTTTTTATAGAAATAAAAATAAGTGTTTCAAAATAAAGATTTAGAAAAGAAAAACTTACAAATATGATTGTAGATGTCTTGAAAGGTGTGGATCTATCTTAATTATAGCTTGAAATGATGTTGGCGGGAATGCTCAATCTTGGGTGGTATGAGAGGTAGGTGGTGGTATATTATTGGAGGAGAAGGCAAGTGGTCTAACAATTTAAAAGTAGGGTACTATGCTGATACACAGATCCACCTACTACAAACAGATCAACCATCGTATGGATCCATAGGTCGCAGTGACTCAAAAAATTCAACAGAAGTGGATTTAGTTGAATTGAGATAAGGAGTAGCATTTTTGGCAATTGAAGTATGTTATATTAACTATTAGGAGTATGTGATATAATTTTCAGATTCGACGTCTAAGTTTTGAGTGAACCGTGCATCTTGTCGTGAATTTCCCGATGGAATTTCAACGTAGTCGATCCTACTAGGACTGTGTTATCTTTTAGCATAAGTTTGACATTACTAATAACACAATTATTTATGAACATTTAGACTCAACTAAACATCGTCAACACAAGTGTGAGTTGCAATTCGATGATTGTTCTTTTTGTCCTTTTAATTGATTTCGTAATTTCATGTATTGACCATACATGTAGATTTTGAAAATATCTATGGTTATTTTATTGATATTTTCTTTATCTAGTAAAATTCTAATCTCGATTATGTTCACGATCGGAAGTTTTGTAATTGGAACTTGTAATGAGAATTAACATCTTTTGAATAATGATTAATTACTTCATTAAATTTCCGCTTACGATTATTTTTGAGATGATGGAGAATCACTATCCATGATAAGTTCCATCATTCCTAATCCTAATCTTAAATAATTAAATACTTCACGTTTTAAGGGCTTAGTAAATATATCGGCTATATTATCCTCGGATGCAACTTTCTCGATAGAGATGTTGCCCTTTTGGACGTTATCGCGTAGAAAGTGGTGACGGATTTCTATATGTTTAGTTCTAGAGTGTTGTACGGGGTTTTTACTTAAGTCGATAGCGCCTTTATTGTCGCACATAATCGGAACGTCGTCGAGGCGTATGCCGTAGTCGATGAGAGCTTGTTTCATCCATAGTGCTTGTTGACATGCCTTCCCGGCGGAGACGTATTCGGCTTCGGTCGTGGAGATAGCAAGGGCCGTTTGTTTCTTAGCGAACCAAGATGTCAAACAACATCCCATGAACGTACAAACGCCACTAGTGCTTTTACGATCAACGTAATCGCCCGCGTGGTCGGAGTCGGCATAAACTATAGTTTCTATTCTGGTTCCTTTTGGATACCATAATCCTAAGTGACTAGTTCCTCTAATATACCTAAATATACGCTTAACGGCTTCTAAATGGGTAGTCTTAGGATTTTCTTGGAAACGAGCACATAAGCAAACACTAAACATAATATCAGGCCTACTTGCAGTTAAATAAAGTAAAAATACCAGTCATACTCGTTATTTTGAGCTTATCACAGAGTCGGCTTCATCGTCCTTAGTGAGCTTGATCTCCATTCACATTGACGTCTTGGTTGGTTTGGAATCTTCCAACCCGAACTTCTTTAATATCTCCGTGATGTACTTGGATTGTTTGAAAAATATTATGTCTTCCATTTGTTAATTGAAGATCCCTGAAGGACAGTTCAACTCCCTTATCATAACATCTCAAACTCGTCATGCATGATTTTCGCAAAATCATCACACAAGTTTTGACTCGTGGAACCAAATATAATGTTGGCGACATATATTTGAACAATGATAAGATGTGACTTTGATTTCTTAGTTAAAAGTATATTATCGACCATTCCCATTGAATACTCGTGTTTTATCAAAAATTCTTTTAGTCTATCATACCAAGCTTTGGGAGCTCGCTTAAGACCATACAAAGCCTTCTTAAGTTTATAAACATAGTTTGGTTTTTTGAGAATCAATGAACCCCAGAGGTTGAGCAACATAAACCTCTTCTTATTATAAAAACGATTTAAGAAAAGCACTTATAAATCCATTTGATATAAGATATAATTTAAAATCATTTGCATAAGCAATAGCAAGAAGTATTCTAATCGACTCTAACCTAGCTACCGAAGCATATATTTCATCATAATCTATACCTTCTTGTTGATTATATCCTTTTGCCACTAATCTAGCCTTATTTCTAGATACTATACCATTTTCATCTAATTTATTTTTAAAGACCCATTTGGTTCCTATGACCGATTGACTCATGGGTAAAGGGACTATTTCCCAAACATCATTAGCTACATATTGATTTAGTTCTTCTTGCATAGCTATAACCCAACTTTTATCTTTTAATGCCTCTTTGACATCTTTAGGTTCTATCGTATATATAAAACAAAAGAAATTACTATGATTTTGGGCTTGAGACCTTAAGGTTATTTGATTAAGATTGCCTATCACTTGATCTAGTGGATGATTCTTGGACTCCTTAATGTTAACGATTTCATCAACTTCTATCGACTCATCTTCTTCATTATTATTATTTACTACTTTGGTATTCTTTATAATGGCTTCTTCTTCACCAACATCATCATCAACCAATGGTGATAATTTGGTTGGAGGAGGACTTTCATCGAATGTCAGGTTGAGTGATTCTTCGACTTTCATTGTATGTTTATTTAATACTATATAAGCTTTACTATTTTGAGAATATCCTAGAAAAACACCTTCGTATGACTTTAGGTCAAACTTAGGTAGATAGTCTTTAGTATTCAAAATGAAGCACTTGCTTCCAAATACTTTAAAATATTCTAAAGAAGGTTTCCTACCTCTAAATATTTCATAATGGGTTTTTCCTAGTATTGGTTGAATTAATATTCTATTTAGTATATAAGTTGACGTATCAACGACAATACACCAAAACTTTTGTGGAATGGATTGATCACTAAGCATAGACCTAGACATATCTTGTAAGGTCCTATTCTTTCTTTCTACTACCCCATTTGATTGTGGAGTATATGGAGACGAGAAGTTATGAGTAATGCCTTGTGCATCACAATAAGCTCTGAATTGTACTTCATTATCAAATTCCGGACCATGATCCGTTCTAATAGCTATTATAGAACTACCTAGTTGGTTTTGAATTTTCCTACTTAATATTTCAAATTTCTCAAAAGCTTCATTTTTAGTTTTTAGAAATCTAGTCTATGTATACCTAGAATAATCATCTACTACTACTAAGGTGTATAGATTACCTATATAGCTTTTAATTGCCGATGGACCAAATAAGTCCATATATAATAATTCTAAACATCTTTTAGTGGAAACCATATTTTTAGCTTTATGACTTGCATGAGCTTGCTTCCCAATTTTGCAAGCATCACAAAAATGTTTATCATATTTTAGCTTAGGTAAGTTTCTAACTAATTCTTTAGATGACAACGATTGAATTAAACGCATATTTGCGTGACCAAGTTGTTAGCCTCAAATATTGAGTCGTACAAGGAAGTTCATTCACTAAGAATATTAAGTCTCGATCATTTAATTAAGTAACGTTGTAACAGGCTAGATCGGGTAAACGGGCTCGCTTAAGTAAGCTAATCGGTCACATGTATCGGGCGAAAGCCCAAGTAATCCTGAGCCCGGCCCGTAGAAATACCAAAGGCAAGAAAGCCTCTTGGTTTAAGTATAAATACACCTCTCCAAGGAAGGAGAGGTGGTTGGTTCATTTGTAAACTTTTGTCTTGTAAGTAAACTTTCCATTTTTCCATTGTTTCTCTCTTTACTTTCTCTCTCTATCTTACCTAAACATCTTCCTAGTTTCTTCTTATTTTCTTCTTGAATCCATGTAACCTAATATGAAGTGAAGTGATCAAAGCATTACCGACATTTGGTATCAAGAGCCTCGGGTGGATAGTGATTGTTTTGTGGTTTAATAAGCTTAATTTTGTGGCTTATTGAGTATAAAAGTTCACGGCTCATAAGCTTATGACTTTTTTGGTTTGTTATGCTTGTTCTTTACTTGCTATACACGTTCTACAACTTCTAGTGTTACCATTTCATGCCTTAAATAAGCTCTAAGTTAGATTTATTAGCTTATTAGGTTCGACATATTTTTTTGTTCTAAGTGGAGGTTTGGTTGTTTTTTTGTGTGATTCACAAGGCAAAAAACGTGTTCTTTGGTGTTAAATACAATCCTACGCACTTAGTTATTAACCTTTAGAGCTTATTAGAATTAGTGAACAGCTTATTCGCGTTTAAATTTGCTTATTTCGAACTTATTTTCTTCGTGGCGGTTTGTGGTTATAATTATAGTTTATTGTGGAGGTTTGATTAGATAGGGACATCTTTGTTTGTTAGCAAAAGTGTAGCAATAATACAAAAGCCTAGAAAGTGACATTCGTACTTGTTTTTTTTTACTTTTTCCTGTGGCAGTTTGACCATAATACGTGGCGGTTTGGTGTAATTTTTAAGACAACGGTTTACCATTATAAGTAGCGGTTTGATACAGGTACAAACAAATAAATTTAATCTTGGCCAAAAAGAAATGAAACTCTGTCCATTTCACCACTTGCCAGCGGTTTGATAACGTTTTTTAGTGGCGGTTTACGGAAACAGTCAATACAGCGGTTTGCTATAATAAAACAGGCAGCGGTTAGCGGTTTGATATATTTCACTTGGCAAGGGTTTGTTAATGCTTTTAGGTAGCGGTTTGTTCAAACAGTTTTGCCACCGGTTTGTTAGATTAATATTACCAGCGGTTTGGTAAATTTTGATGGCGGTTTGACTAAAATTTGGTAGCAGTTTGCTTTAATTGGTAGCGGTTTGGACTATGTTTTGCCGGCGGTTTGATAATTTAAATATGTGGCGGTTTGCTTCATTTCAAGCTGAACCGAATTTCAATTTCAATCTTGGTAATTCAATTTCGGTAAAAGACCAATTCGGTGAACTTGAATTTTGGACAAAACGGACCTTGGACTTTCAAAGACAATTAATAAACCTTAACAAACAACGAACCACAATCACAATCAAGGAGTTAAAAGACAATTCATTTACCTCAAACAAACCTTAATCTCAATCAATTTACATTCACGGTTTTTCTATTGATTTTGTAAAATCCCGCAAAAGACACAATTCTTTTCTCGGTTTTAATCATAGACTTGTAAAATCCTGTGGACGTTAATTGTATTCATTTTACCACAACTTCAATCACAACATATCTACTTAAGATCCTTTAATCATTTTCACTTCATAATTCAACAATCATTCATCATGACAACTCCAATTGTAACTTCGACAACCGACAGTCAAATGCATAACAACATCATGGCAGCTGGTTCAAGGGATCGTCCACCAATGCTTGCAACAGGACGATATGCACAATGGCGATCATGTTTCTTAAAATACATTGATACAAGACCAAATGGTGATGCCTTGAGGAAATGCATTCTCAAAGGTCCTTACACTCCTTCTACTGTCATAATTCCAGCTGTACCTGCAACGGATAATTCTCCAGCAGTTCCTGAACGAACAACAGTTGAGACCGTCCTGAATATGTCTCCTGAAAACAAAGCTCATTTTGAATCAGAAAAGGAAGCGATTCATTTGACATTGACTGGAATTGGAGATGAAATATAATCAACTGTTGATGTATGCAAGACAGCTCATGAAATGTGGGAAGCTATCGAAAGGTTACAACAAGGTGAATCCCTCAACATTCAAGATGTCAAGACAAACTTATTTTTGGAATTTGGAAAATTCACCTCTCACGATGGAGAATCAATGGAATCATATTACATAAGGTTTTACAAGCTGATGAATGAAATGATTAGAAACAATTTGAAAGTTGCTACGATGCAAGTCAATGTTCAATTTCTTCAACAACTTCAACCAGAATGGTCAAGGTTTGTAACAATTGTCAAGCAACAACACAAGTTGGATGAAGTTTCATATCACAAGCTCTTTGACATTCTGAAACAATATCAAAAGGAAGTTAATGAACTCCGTGCTGAAAGAATAGCAAAGAATGCTAACCCCTTAGCACTTGTTGCTGCTGCTCAACCATATCAAGATCCGTATTATCAAACATCAAAGTCTCACAAATCATATGCACCAACATCAAAAGCCTCACTTCTAACCAGATCTCATGCAACTACAAGACACAAAGGCAAAGAGATAGCCAAACCAATCACACCTCCATCTGAGTCAGCTTCTGAAGAAGACAGTGATCCTGAACAAGCTCAGAAGGATAAGGAAATGCAGAAAAATTTGGCACTCATTGCAAAGTATTTCAAGAAGATCTACAAACCTACCAACAACAACCTCAGAACTTCCTCAAACACCAGAAACAAGAATGTGGATACTACTCCAAGATACAAGAATGACAATCAGACTGGACAGTTTGGGAATCAGAGGACAATGACTGTTGCTGGGGCTAGGGAGACTGTAGGTGGTCAAGTAGTGCAGCAGTCTAGGATACAGTGTTTTAACTGCAAGGAATTTGGTCATTTTGCTAAGGACTGCAGAAAGCCAAAAAGGGTTAAAGACTCCGCGTATCATAAGGAAAAGATGTTGCTGTGCAAACAAGCTGAGCAAGGTGTAAACTCTGAATCATTCAGAAAGAAGCCTGGGACCAACCAAACTCCCCTGAAACATCACCATCTACCAACTCCAACCCAGAAAGCATAAAACTCAATACATACAGCAAAAACAAAACATAAAAGGAATTACAAAATATATTCATAAACCAAGCTAAACTATAAAGACTTCCAACTATATTCCCAGCTGCCATCCATAATGAACCATAGAAAGAATCAACATCTCAGGACTGCCTCCTTAAAAAAACCTTCCCTAGGGAAAACCCAGTGGGAAAAACCCCAAGAAAGGAAAAAAGAGAACAGCTCCACAATAGAACATCCAAATCAGATAAACCATACAATAACAATCCATAAGCCTTCAAAATCATTGGTGCATAAACGTAAATCAGCTCTATCTTCATGACATTTACCAGAGCAGACTTGCATAAAATATTAAAAAGCCCAGTGCACCACTTCATAGGAAACCACAAGAGGATAAAGGAGATAACCTATCAAGCTATAAATAGCAAATGCAACAATCATAGGAAAGCCACTCTTGCAGGCCCTCAACCTATAAAGGAGCAAAAGGTCTAAAAGCTGATAGGGACCCAAATCATTGTTAGCCATCTATGGAAATACCCATAAACTTCCATCTGAGCTAAGTAAATAATAGACAAGCCCTTATCATAAAAACACCACTAAACCTGCTAGAGTCCAAATCCTATTACAAGCCCATAATCTAGTCCCCCCATGAGACCAGAAAACCCAAAGGAAACCCATAAGATTAGGACCTATCATTACACCATGTCATCACACAAATTAATGACCATATTCCTATAATACTTGCTCCTATCAATAGGAAGACCCTAAATCTCAGAAGCTTTGATCATATCAGGTGTCTGTTTTAACTTGAGACTTCTCAACCTAAGTCTAACAGTGTTAACCATAGTCTCAAACAAACTAACCTCAAATCTATCTACTTGTTAAAAAATCCTAGAATTTCTTTCTTGCCAAATGAAATAGATAGCAGCCCCAAAAACAAGTCTTTGAATGATACTTCAAATCTTATCACTAGCTGGTTTATTAGATATCCCAAATATAACATTAGCCCAATCATTACCAATATTTTCCATCTTACTCATAGGTTTTAATCTTTCCCACAAACTTCTAGAGTAAGCACAGGCAAAAAATAAATGACTATGGGATTCATTTTCATTTCTACACAAATGACATGATAAATCACTAACACAAAACCATCTAGCCAATCTGTCTTTTGTTTTTAACCTTCCTTTAACAACAACCCAATAAATGAAAGAGTGTCTAGGGATACACTGAGAGTACCAAATATGCTTATACCAAATCATCTTAGGGAATTCAGGTTTAATGGCTTTCCAAACCTCTGCCACACTAAAACTCTTTTCCTTACCTTTTTTGTTAACCCAATAAACCTTATCAATCAAACTTTAATAATAAACAGGAACCAAGGAACATCTAAGACCGTACTATACCTCCCTCCCAATCTTTTAGGCCAGACATATCCCATTCTGAATTAAATCACAGACTTTATCCATAAGACTAAACCCAAATTGAACAATGGTTCTATGATCAATAAGCTTACTTAAAGGGCCACTAGAATTCCATTTATCAAACCAAATATTACAATTATACCTATTACTAATTCTGACATTAACATAATTTTTAATTCTATCTCTTAAGTCAAGGAGTTGAGCCCAAACCCAAGAATGACCTTTTAAAACCCCCTCATCCCAAAAACTTCTACCCTTAAGCTTATGGATATTAATCTATTTGACCCAAATAGAGTCCTTATTAGAGGCAATGTTCCATAAATGTTTAGCCATAAGGGCTTCATTCTAAGCACATAAAGGCTTTAAACCTAAACCACCCTGAGACTTAGGCTTACAAACCTCTTTCCACCCAATACTAACCATACCACTAGCATTTCCTTTTCTAGCCCATAGGAAATTCTTAACCATTTTATCAATAGTCTCACAAATCAACTTAGGTAAAATAAATAATGAGCACCAATAAACCTGTAAGGAAGAAAGAATTGAAGAAATCAGTTGAAGCCTTCCTGCAAACGACAAACTTTTATTCCTCCAATCATTAATCCTATTATTAACAGCATCAATCAAGACCCTACATTCACTAGCTTTAATTCTCCTAGAAGCTAATGGAACACCAAGATACCTTATAGGTAATGTACCTTCCCTAAATGGCATAGCCATTAAGATTTCATTCTTAGTATCAGGGCAAACATTACTAAAGAAAACTTCACTTTTACTCATACTAGGATATAAGCCAGAGTCCAAACTGAACTCATCTAAGCCTCTCCTAAGAATTGAAGCAGAGACCACATCACCATGACATAACATTAGTAAATCATCTGCAAAACAGAGACTAGTAATTTTAAGCTTACTACAATCCGTATGATACTTAAACCTACTATCCCTTTTAATCTGTCTCTTAACCATAAGGTTTAAAACCTCCATTACAAGGGTAAACAAGTAAGGTGATATTGGATCACCTTGCCTTAGACCCCTTTTTGCCTTAAAAACCCATGTGAGTTCCTATTTACACAAACAAAAAATGAAACAGTCCTTAAACAAATCATAATCCAGTGAACAATCACAGGATGAAACCCAAACTCCTTAAGGCAAAACTCGAGGAAGGACCAATTAACAGTATCATACGCTTTCATAATGTCTATCTTAAAAGCACAGCAGCCAGTAACATACCCCCAATTATACCCTTTTAAGAATTCCTGAGCTAAAAGAATGTTGTCACTAATTTGCCTACCAGGTATAAAAGCACTTTGGTTAACATCTACAAGCTCTCCTAACACAGTTTTGATCCTATTTGTAATTACCTTACTAATTCCCTTATACACAATGTTACAACAAGAAATTGGTCGATAATCAATGACTTTAGCAGGGGCTTTAGATTTAGGAACAAGAGATATTAAAGTTGTGTTAAACTCACCCAACAGCTTCCTACTAGTGAAAAATTCTTTGATTGCAGCACATACATCATTGCCAATCACCATCCATGCAGCCTTGAAAAACTTTGAAGAATACCCATCAGGTCCAGATGCTTTATTGTCTTCAATACTAAAAATAGCCTCCTTTATTTCTTCATTAGTGACATCCTTAATCAGCTCCATGGCTTTATCAGCATCAAGTCTTTTGGTGAATAAACTATCAGCATCCTCCACTTCATAAACAACATCCTGAGTACCTAAAAATTTCTCAAAACGAGACACAAACATATTAGTGACATTATCTCCATAATGAGCATTCTGAGAGTCATCAAAAACCATCTCAGTTCTGTTTCTACTAGTCCTTCCCTTCACAACACTATGGAAATAAGAGCTATTAAAGTCACCATCCCTTAACCATTCGATCTTCGTCTTCTGCTTTAATAATTTTTCCTCATCCAAGGCTGCTTCCCTATAGGCATTGTAGTACACCATTTCTTCTTCTCGAAGCACAACATTAGAAGGGTCCTTGTCCAGGCTACGTTGAACCTTAGAAAATTCATCTTTTAACACTTTAACCTTCTCAAACACGTTACCATTTCTTCTATTCATTTGTCTCATATGTTTCTTCATATTCTTAAGCTTCTTTGCCAATTTAAACATCTTATACCCCTTAACATCAATATCCCAATTATCCCTAACAACTCCAATAAATTCAGCCTTATCCGCAAGAAAGTTAGCAAATCTAAAGGATCTAGATCTTCTAACAGCAAGATCAGGAATCGTCAAAATAGCAGGTGAGTGATCAGAAGTCAGATAAGGCATAAAAAAACTGCAAAACTTGAGGTACTTATAATGAAAATGAGCATTACCATAATCTCTATCCAATTTCTTTTAAAGACGCCAATTTAAGATTCCTCATCTTCTGGATCCAGGTATAAAACAGCCATGTCATATTAATATCTTCCAGCTCAAGACTATCAATACAGTCTCTAAAATCTTTAATACCCGCACCCTGAATGTTTAATCCATTAGAGTTTTCATTAAACCTCAAAACAACATTGAAATCCCGTAAAACCACCCAAGGATTATTACTAACCAACCCCTTATGCTCAACAAGATCTTTCCATATCCTAGTCCTAGCTTTAGGAGTAATTTCACCATACACAATCAGAACAAAAATATTCTTATTATCTCTAAATGAATTAACCAAAAAACATATAGCTTGATCATTTTGAGAAAGTAATTTAGCATAAATAACTAATGGGTCCCAACCCACAGCTATTCTACATCCCTTAACACTATCCACAGAGTTTAAGACCCATTCCCAAACTCCAAAAACCTTATTACATACCTTATTAACAAACTTCTTTCTTAGCTGAGTTTTAATAACACCAAAAAAACTTATACTATTATCTTTAATAAAAGTTTTTTCCTCACCCTGCCTAAGAGTATTGCATATACCCTTGACATTCCAAGCAGCAACTTTCACAGTCATTAAACAATATGGGATGGAACAGTCATGTCCTGCTCCTGACTTGGATCACCATTCGTCACACTAGTTATAACATCCTAGGCCATGAATTGAGCAGTGCCACTAACGTCTTCAGCAACCTCCTCATCCATGTCAACATTATTACCCACTCTAATTTGCTGAATAATCTTCTCATAAGCAAAATCACCAATAGAAAGCTTGTAGAAGTCAATCTTTTCCTCAGGCCAAGTATCCAACTCATGTTTAGTAAATACATGTCCTATTTTAAAGAATAACTCAGCTTCAGCAAACAACTTGCTTATTATCATATATTTAATCCTCTCCAACTCATCCCTGAAGACTTGATCATAGACTCTCCCAAAAGCTTGATTTTTAGTTAACCCTTGCTCAATCATAACAGACTTGACCATAGATTTAGCCTTAACTCTAGATTCACTAGTCACCACATTATGACTATGAGCAATCTGTCTTTCCAAATTCTCAATCTTTAACTTCAAATCATCAACATCAGACTTTTTAACAAGTTCCTGCAATTTTAGTTTATAATAATTCATCACCTCTCCAGGCCATTCTTTCTTTTCTTGCATGCTAATATAAATGCCCTTCTCACAAGCCTCATCAATTTTAGCTTTCAAATAATCCCATTCCAAATTCTCCTCAATCTCAATTTCCTCTGATAACATAGCAAACCTATTTTCAGAACTAGTCCCATCCTTCTTATTTATCTTCTTCCAATGCCCAAAATTTTTTTATCATCCTAGGTTATTATTGACAGATCAACCTCATTCTACTTGTACTTTATTTTTTCTTACCCCTCTTCTAACCCCACTATCATTCACAACCTCATTCTTCTCATTAACAGGAACAAATTGCACATTTTCACTTCTATAGAACCTCTGGTCACCAAAACCTCTACCACCAAGACCTCCTCTACCCCTTCCACTAAACCCACCTCTACTACTTCCCTCACCATTATTGTATCTCTGCCTGCTAAACCCACCACTTCCATTATCATTCCTACCATACCTTCTATAATTAACAGTCTTCCACTCACCATCACTAGTACCCATACCCCCTTCAACTCTCTGACTCTTCACTTCAACCTTTTGAGCCTTCTCCGCATCAGTTAACACCCTACTCGTACACTTATCATAGCAATGTCCAAATACCTTACAATGAGAGCAAACTGGAGGTTTCCAAGGATACTCAACCCTTAACTCCATGGATCTACCCAATGTCTTATAACAAACTTCAACACTATCCACAAGACCCTTAGCAGCCTCAACTTCTACAAGTACCCTTGCGAAACTTGCCCTACCATATGCCTTCTCACACATAGAAGTGGTTATCCTATCCATAATGATAGGGTTCCCAATTCTGCTAGCAATTCTGCTTATCCCTTCTACATTCCATGCCTCTAAAGGAACATTCATTATTTTAAACCATAGAGGGACTTTAGATGGCTCAGGCTTTACCATACATAAACCAGCTTCCCATCTTTGAACAAATAACGGTTTACCATCCACTAACCAAGGACCATTTTCAAAAACAAATTGCATACCCTCATCAATTAAAACTATGAAAAATTTAGACCCACCATTCATTCATAACCTATCTCATCATCCTAAGGGAGAAGCTCTCCACATTCTCCTTATATGGCCAAGAATTTCCCTATGACTCAGTGTCAAAAACCACAAAATATCCCCACCAAAGTCATTACCCAAGCCTTACTACCTTCCTCAATAAAAGGATCCATATCAATAACTTCTTTGCCTAAATCATTAATTCTACCAGGAATAAGCTTAAGTTTGTTATTACCAGACTTACTCATACCTTGAACAGCATTGATAAATGAACTAGTCTTCCTTCCATCTCCATTTTCCCCTATAGTTTCATCATTCATAGCACTAGTGCTGCCTACTTTAGGCCATTTCTCAGCCTTATTACCAGTATCAGCAACATTAGTATCATAACCACTATCAGATAACACCTCACCTCTCTTTAGAACCCTAGTACTACACATGTGTTAACCGTGAGCAAAGGATTCTTATCCAAAGGCACCGGCATAGGCCCTAATTTATCCTTAAACCCCAATCCATAATCATTAACCTTAGACACATTATCAACCTTAGAAGATTCATTACCCAAATCACTTACCATGTTCTTTACTAAATCAGCCCGAGCATCCTTTTCAGAAACCGAATCCCCACATCTCCTTGAATCTACACTCTGACAATCAAAAAATGCATTCAAATCCAAATCACCATCAAAACCATCATCCCTAATCTCACCTCCCTCACTTTCATCATCACCAAACACTAATCCCTTCATTCCTTTCGCCGAAACACTCCCTTTACCAGCCTTAAATGATACCCTTCTAGAATGCTTCATCCTCGTACTCAACTGAGGCTTCCTAATAGAGCTACGAGTAATTTTCTTAGGTTTAATAAACTCATCCGATACCTTATCAGGAATATATGAACTAGGGTTTTTAGATTCAGGATCTCTCATGATCAAAATGGATATTTAGAGAAAACTACGTAATCATAGAGACGATTAGTAGTTTATCAATTGGGGAAATGGAAGAACAGTGTGTAAAAAAGTGTGTGTAACGGTCGTTTGAAATGAATTAAATGAGAGTGATAACAAAACAAAAACCATAAAAAATTATATCAAACAGTAGATCGTGAACAGTAGAACATAATCTAAAAAACATGATAAAATTTCATGGTTGGATTTTAATTAGATGATGAAATACGTAATAAAATTTTTTAGAGAGAGAATACACAAAGGTATCTTGTTTTTCAGAGAGAGAATACACAAAGGTATCTTGTTTTGGGTAAAGGGTTTATACCTGATGAAATGCTCAAATGATGACGAAAGTTATGTCGAGCAAATCTGCTCGCCAAAGGTATCTTGTTTTAGGTAAAGGGTTTATAGCCGATGAAATGCTCAAATGATGACGAAAGTTATGTCGAGCAAATCTGCTCGCCAAAGGTATCTTGTTTTGGGTAAAGGGTTTATACCCGATGAAATGCTTAAATGATGACGAAAGTTATGTCGAGCAAATTTGCTCGCCAAAGGTATCTTGTTTTGGGTAAAGGGTTCTTTCACGAAATGAAATCCATTAAATGATGACTAAAGTTAGGTTAGCAAATTTGATCGCCAACCACAAAAGTTATCTTGTTTTGGGTAAAGGGTTTATACCCGATGAAATGCTCAAATGATGACGAAAGTTATGTCGAGCAAATCTGCTCGCCAAAGGTATCTTGTTTTGGGTAAAGGGTTTATAGCCGATGAAATGCTCAAATGATGATGAAAGTTATGTCGAGCAAATCTGCTCGCCAAAGGTATCTTGTTTTGGGTAAAGGGTTTATACCCGATGAAATGCTCAAATGATGACGAAAGTTATGTCGATCAAATTTGCTCGCCAAAGGTATCTTGTTTTGGGTAAAGGGTTTATAGCCGATGAAATGCTCAAATGATGACGAAAGTTATGTCGAGCAAATCTGCTCGCCAAAGGTATCTTGTTTTGGGTAAAGGGTTTATACCCGATGAAATGATCAAATGATGACGAAAGTTATGTCGAGCAAATCTGCTCGCCAAAGGTATCTTGTTTTGGGTAAAGGGTTTATACCCGATGAAATGCTCAAATGATGACGAAAGTTATGTCGAGCAAATCTGCTCGCCAAAGGTATCTTGTTTTGGGTAAAGGGTTTATACCTGATGAAATGCTCAAATGATGACGAAAGTTATGTCGAGCAAATCTGCTCGCCAAAGGTATCTTGTTTTGGGTAAAGGGTTTATACCCGATGAAATGCTCAAATGATGACGAAATTTATGTCGAGCAAATCTGCTCGCCAAAGGTATCTTGTTTTGGGTAAAGGGTTTATACCCGATGAAATGCTCAAATGATGACGGGGAAATTATGTCGACCTATTTGCTCGCCAAAGATATATTGTTTTGGGTAAAAGGGATTTATACCCGATGAAATGCTCAAATGATGACGAAAGTTATGTCAAGCAAATCTGCTCGCCAAAGGTATCTTGTTTTGGGTAAAGGGTTTATACCCGATGAAATGCTCAAATGATGACGAAAGTTATGTCGAGCAAATCTGCTCGCCAAAGGTATCTTGTTTTGGGTAAAGGGTTTATACCCGATGAAATGCTCAAATGATGACGAAAGTTATGTCGAGCAAATCTGCTCGCCAAAGGTATCTTGTTTTGGGTAAAGGGTTTATACCCGATGAAATGCTCAAATGATGACGAAAGTTATGTCGAGTAAATCTGCTCGCCAAAGGTATCTTGTTTTGGGTAAAGGGTTTATACCCGATGAAATACTCAAATGATGATGAAAGTTATGTCGAGCAAATCTGCTCGCCAAAGGTATCTTGTTTTAGGTAAAGGGTTTATACCCGATGAAATGCTCAAATGATGACGAAAGTTATGTCGAGCAAATCTGCTCGCCAAAGGTATCTTATTTTGGGTAAAGGGTTTATACCCGATGAAATGCTCAAATGATGACGAAAGTTATGTCGAGCAAATCTGCTCACCAAAGGTATCTTGTTTTGGGTAAAGGGTTTATACCCGATGAAATACTCAAATGATGACGAAAGTTATGTCGAGCAAATCTGCTCGCCAAAGGTATCTTGTTTTGGGTAAAGGGTTTATACCGATGAAATGCTCAAACGATGACGAAAGTTATGTTGACCAAATCTGCTCGCCAAAGGTATCTTGTTTTTTTTTGTTTTTTATAAAGGTAAATTTATTAAGAAAAAGGCCTAAAAAAGCAAAGTTTACACAAAAGATCAAGCCAAAGAGATAATAAAGAGCTAGGACACATCCCTAACCCAACTCAAAGGCAATAAAAAACAAAAAGGTATTGGACAATCCCCAAGCTCATCATAATAACCTAAGCAAATACATAAAGAGTTTAAAACAGTTAACTAAGGGAGAAAGGTAAACTCTGAAGCTAAAGTGAAATTTGGGACCAACCAAACTCTACTAAACCATCACCATCTACCAACTCCAACTCAGAAAACATAAACTCAATACATATAGCAAATTACAAAACATATAAGAATTACAACCATCACTCATAACTAAGCTAAACTAATAACATCAATCTTGACATCCAACTACCATCCATACAGAACCAGGAACCCAAGCAACAATAAAGGACTGCCTCCTTAAAAAAACCTTTCTAGGGAAAAACCCAAAGGGAAAAAACCCCAAGAAAGGAAAAAAGAGAACAACTCCAATAGAAACTCCATAACATGAGAAGATCAGCATACAACCCATCCAAACAATACAACATTGGTGCATAAGCAGAATCAGCTTTATCATCATGACATTAACCAAAACTGACCTGTAAAAAACAATTAGAAGCCCATAGCACCGCATCATAGGAAACCACAAGAGGAAATGGAAAGAGCTATTAGAATAGAAAACAACAAATGAAACAATCATAAGCAGGCCACTCTTGCAGACCCTTGGCTTATAAAAGTACAAAAGAGTTTAATACCTAACATAATGCAGATCATTGTTAGCCATCTGTGGAAAACCTAAAAACATGGGCAAAGTTTAATAACATAGTAATATAAGCCATAAACACAACCTTGCCCCTGCTAGAGTAAAAAAGAAGACACAAATGAGACCAACCCATATTACAAGCCCATAAACCAGTCCCACTAAGAGACCAATCAACCCAATAATACCCCTTAAAATAAAAAACTATCATTCTTCCATATCCTTACACAAGTCATGAATCATATCCATATCATACTTACTCCTATCAATGGGAAGACCCCAAATCGCAGAAGCACTAATAACATCAACAGTCTTCTTTAAAGTTAACCCTCTTAATCTAAGTCTAACAGTCTGCACAAAAACTTCAAATAAAGAGTCAATTGTTCTATCAATTTGCTAAAAAATCCTAGAATTTCTTTCCTGCCAAACAAAGTAGATAGTGGCCCCAAACACAAGTCTTTAAATGACACTCCATATCTTATTACTAGCTGGCCTATTTGAAATCCTAGAAATAATAGTAGCCTAATCATTGCCTATATTATCCATCATAGCCATGGGTTTTAACCTTTCCCACAACCTCCTAGAATAGGCACATGCAAAAAACAAATGACCATGGGACTCATTATCATTTCTACATAAATGGCATGATAAGTTAGAAACATTAAACCACCTAGCCAATCTATCCTTAGTCTTTAACTTACCTTTGACAGCAATCCATGAAATGAAAGCATGTCTAGGAATGCATTAGGAGTACCAGATATGCTTATACCATATAACCTTAGGAAACTCAGGTTTAATTGCTTTCCAAACCTCACCCACATTAAAATCCTTTTCCTTGACTTTCTTATTAAACTAATAAACTTTATCATCAATATTATGATTAAGAACAGGGACATGGACACCTAACACAGTACCAAACCTCCCTTTCCATTCGTCAGGCCACACCCATAATCCATTTTGAATTAAATCACAGACCTTATCCTTAAAACTAAACCCAAATTTAGTAAGAGTTCTATGATCAATAAGTTTATTAAGGGGGCCATTCGGATTCCATTTATCAAACCAAACATTACAATTTGCCCCATTGCTAATTTTGACATTAACATAATCCTTAATTTTTTCTCTTAAGTCAAGCAATTGAGCCCAGACCCAAGAATGCCCTCTTATAACCTTACTATCCCAAAAACATCTCCCCTTAAGCTTATGGACATTAATCCATTTAACCCAAATAGAATCCTTATTAGAAACAATATTCCACAGGTGCTTAGCCATAAGGGCTTCATTCCAGGCACTTAAAGGTTTTAAACCCAAACCTCCTTGAGATTTAGGCTTACAAACCTCCTTCTAACTTATACTAACCATACCACAAGCATTATCCCCACTGGTCCAAAGGAACTTCTTAATCATCTTATCAATAGTAGCACAAATCAACTTAGGCAGAATAAATAAAGAACACCAATAAACCTGTAATGAAGAAAGAATGGAGGTAATAAGCTGAAGTCTTCCTGTAAAGGACAAGCTCCTATTTCTCTAATCATTAATCTTATTTTTAACAGCATCAATCAGAACCTTACAATCATTAGCCTTAATCCTTCGGGAAGCTAGAGGAATACCAAGATATCTAATAGGAAAAGTACCTTCCTTAAATGGCATAGCCATTAAAATTTGAGCCTTAACATCAGGGGAGACATTACTAAAAAATACTTCACTTTTACTCATACTTGGATATAAACCAGAAGAAAGACTAAACTCATCTAAAACCCTTCTAAGAATAGAAGCAGAGATTAAGTCACCATGGCATAGCATAAGTAAATCGTCAGCAAAACATAAACTAGTAAATTTTAACTTACTACAACCTGTGTGATACTTAAATCTATTGTCCCTTATAATCTGTCTCTTAACCATAAGATTAAGAACCTCAATTACAAGGGTAAAAAGGTAAGGGGATATAGGATCCCCCTGCCTTAGACCCCTTTTGGCGTTAAAAAACCCATGAGAATCCCCATTGACACATACAGAAAATGAGGCAGTCCTTAAGCACACCCTGATCCAGTGAACCATAACAAGATGAAACCCAAACTCATTAAGACAAAACTCAAGGAAAGTCCAACTAACAGTGTCATAAGCTTTCATAATATCAATCTTAAAAGCACAACAACGAGTAACATACTCCCAATTATACCCTTTTAAAAATTCCTAAGCCAAAAGAACATTATCACTAATTTGCCTACCCGGAATAAAGGCACTCTGGTTAACATCCACAAGCTCACTTAACACAGTTTTAATCCTATTTGTTATCACTTTGCTAATACCTTTATAAACAATATTACAACATGATATAGGTCTGTAATCAATGACTCTAGCAGGGGATTTAGTTTTATGGACAAGAGAAATTAAGGTAGTGTTTAACTCACCCAAAAGCTTTACACTGTTAAAAAATTCCTTAATAGCAGCACATATATCTTTTCCCACCACAGACCAAGTAGCCTTAAAGAATTTCAAAGAGTACCCATCAGGCCCCGAAGCTTTATTGTCTTCAATGCTGAAAATGGCCTCCTTGATTTCCTTATTGGACACATCCTTGATCAACTCCATTGCTTTATCATTATCAAGCCTCTTTATGAATAAGCTACCAGCATCATCCACATCATAAATAGTATCCTGCATACCTAGAAACTTTTCAAAATGAGACATAAAAATGTTAGTAACACTATCCTCATAATGAGCATTCCCAAGGTCATCAATAACCATCTCAATCCTATTCCTACTAGACCTTCCCTTTACAACATTATGAAAATAAGAACTATTAAAATCCCTATCTCTTAACCACTCAATCTTAGTTTTTTTGTCTAAGCAGTTTCTCTTCATCCAAAGCAGCATCCTTATACGCATTATAAAACACCATTTCTTCCTCCCTAAGTAAAGCATTTAAAGGATCCTTATCTAGGCTTTGTTGGACCCTAGATAACTCCTCTTTTAAAACTTTAACTTTCTCATAAACATTACCAATTTTCCTATTCATCTGTCTCATGTGTCTCTTCATACTTCTAAGCTTCTTAGCAAGTTTGAACATATCATAACCCCTAACATCAATATCCCAATTATCCCTCACAATTCCAATAAAGTCATCCTTATCAGCAAGAAAATTAGCAAATCTAAAAGACCTAGATTTCCTGATAGCAAGATCAGGAATAGTCAAAATAGCAGGAGAGTGATCAGAAGATAAATAAGGCAGAAATGCAGCAAAACTATTAGGATACTTGTTAATAAAATAAGCATTACTCAAGACCCTATCTAACTTCTTAAAAACACCCAACTCCGGATTCCTCATCTTTTGGATCCATGTATAAAACAACCCAGTCATATTGATATCCTCCATTTCTAAGCTGTCAACACAGTCTCTAAAGTCTTTAATACCAGCACTCTAGACATTTAAACCACTAGAATTCTCATTAAACCTCAAAACAACATTAAAATCCCCAAGAACAACCCAAGGATCACTACCAGCAACCCCTTTATGCTTAATAAGATTTCTCCATAGTCTGGTTCTAATCTTAGGGATAATTTTGCCATAAACAACAGAAACAAACATCTGCCTATTATCTCTAAAGGAATTAACCAAAAAATGCATAGCTTGATTATCTTGTGATAATAACTTAGCAGAAATAACTAATGGGTCCCAACCCACAACTATTCTACACCCCTTAGCACTATCTACAAAGTTTATGACCCACTCCCAAACTCCAAAAACCTCATTACAGACCTTATTAACAAATTTCTTCCTAAGTTGAGTTTCAATAATACCAAAAAAACTAATATTATTATCCTTAATAAGAGCATTTACCTCACCCTGTCTCAGAGTATTGCAAATACCCTTGACATTCCACGAAGCAACTTTCACCACCATTTAAACAAATTTAGGGGGGGACATTCAGATCCTGCTCCAGGCTTAAATCACCAGTAACCACATTAGAGATATTCTCTTGAGTCATAAATTGAGCAGTCCCACATTAGAGATTTGCAATTCTGTTCACCAAAGATATCTTGTTTTGGGTAAAGGGTTTATATCCGATGAAATGCTCAAATGATGACGAAAGTTATGTCGAGCAAATCTGCTCGCCGAAGGTATCTTGTTTTTGGGTTAAGGGATTATACCCGATGAAATGCTCAAATAATGATGAAAGTTTTTTTTAAAGGTAAAATAAATATATTAAGAAGGACAAACCCCTTCCTAGACATTCACTTGATTAAAACAAAAAAACAAGGCCTTGGACAAAACCTAAGCCTTATACAAACAATGAAATAACAAAAAACTATAATAACAACTATTTCTCTTGATAACTCTTTCATTAATCACTATCTTTGCACTTATATCTTGTAAATGGATCACTATGTATGTAGATAACAAAACTTGCTAATTCTCTTATACTTCAACCTGTCCACATTGGTTACTAACCATAAATCTTTAAAAATTAAGAACCTGATACTCACAATCATAGTTGAAGCACATATCAACATGTTCAACAGATAACTTCTGCACTTTAACACTTTGCATAACCTTTATACATCTCAGGAAGCATACCACGAGCCTTTATAATCTGAACATTATAACTTCCTTGGATCCTGACCAAACCAGCACTGAATTCCTTAAAGAAACACACTAAAAATATACTCCTATCAGACCAATAGGTAAACCATTCCAGCCTTGAGCCTTTATCAATGATATATATAGTATTACATTTCCAAAAACCAGTATTTGAACCACTAAAATGACCAAAACTCAGGCTAATGAGACATGGAACATAACAAAATCCAACACCAGCATCAATGTAGAGACCAAACCCAGAATAAGAACTAACAAAACCAAAATTAAATAACCTTGCATCATAATTTGGAAACCCAGAACCCTAATACCCACCCCAAACCAAAAGTACCATGATAAAAAGAACCATTCCTGACTATAAAATTAATGCAGCACCAAAACCTTATTACACTAAAAATGTAAGTTTCCCAAAACCTAACTCAGCTGGTGTTTTCCTAAACACCCATTAAACTATACCACTGATTCAAAAAGTGAAACTAGAACCAAAAAATGCTAAAAAGGAGCATTCTAAATCTCAATAGCATACTTGGAGTGCAACCAAGCATACCAAGAAAAATACTAACCTAAACCAGCATACAACCAACCTTAAGGATATGAGTGAAGAGACAAGCATGACACTAGTTAAGTCCAACAGATCAAAGGGAGACATCTAAGCCAGGCTTACACCCCTCCCAAGGACTAAAACGAACAAAACCATAGTCAACTAGGGGAAGACGACTATGTCGTCTCTTGTCTGAGCACAACCTAACCCCCCTTATGCCACCAGAACCTAAAGGAACAAATGAAATAACCCAAGTCTGGCCATAGACAATATATAGGAAGCTTTGACTATCACGAAGTGATAGAAAAAACCAACGAACCCTGCATATCCTACAAACCTTCCAAGGAGAGTAAGTATACCATAACTCACTCAAACCCATACAAAGCAGACCACCCCCTTGTGTTTCCCAAACCTATGCATCAAAACCGGATCGTTTGACAATTCTACCCTGTACTCCCTTATGACTCCATCCCAAAAATGAAACCCAAATCCACCCCATCCCACCTCACCAAAACTACACTCTACATAAGCATAAGTATAAAAAAGATACTCATACTTATGTAATTGCCCGGTCCACCCCTGATGGTGCCCCACCCAATCACTCATCATGATTACCGCGGGGTGATCACTAGCATGGGAACGGAAAAAAGAAGACATCGTTCCCATGCTAGAATCCCCAATTCTAAAACTAGAATAGCTCCAAGCAGTACCTGCATAAAAACAGTTAGCAAAAAAACCCGTACAAAACCACCAAAAGTCCTAACTCATCCTCCAGTACTGCCACAAGCTCATGGCAAGCTTGTGCATAATACACCAACTCCACAGTTTATGTAATATCATCATTAAACCTATGCTTATCCCCATAACCACTCTTTTCCCCTACTCCCTTAATAGGAATCTTCCAAATAGCAGCAGCCTTATCTACTTTACTAGAACATTTGATCTTTAATCCCAACAATCTTAGCCTAACCGTATCCATAATAATATCAAAAAATTTATCAGTAGGCCTTTCCACACTCCTAAACAATCTAAAATTGCGTTCTTGCAAAATGAAATAAACCGCAGCCCCAAATACCAACCTTTGAATAATACTCCACAACGTATTGTTTGCCTTTCTAACAGAGATACCAGAAACAATCTCAGCCCAAACACATGAAAGATCTTCAAGCCTGCACATAAGCTTAAGCTTATCCTATATACACTGAGCGAAGCCACATTGGAAGAAAAGATGGCTATGAGAGTCTTTGCAGCTTTTACAAAAAGGACAAACCATGTTTTCAGTACCAATTAATCAGGAAATCCTGTCTTGAGTCTTCAATCTACCTTTGAGAGCCATCCACAAAATAAATGCATGCCTGGGAATACATTGTGAAAACCATACATGTTTGTGCCACATAACTTTGGGAACATTAATTTTAAGGACCTTCCAAACTTCATTCACACCAAACTGAACCTCTTCATTCTTCATATTAAACCACTACGTTTTATCAACAGAGTCTTGACTTAGCACAGGAACCGGGACATTAATAAATTCACTAAACAAATCACTCCACTTAGATGGCCAATTCCAGACATTTCCTCTGATTAGATCAGCCACTTTCGCATTCAAATCAAACCCATAACTAGTAATGATGTGGTTACTAATAAGTCTGCATAAAGGGCCATTAGAGTGCCATCTATCATACAAACCTCCTAATATTGTCTCTCAACTTCAATATCTGCTTGAGATTCCAAGAAAAACTATCCCTAATTTTCATATCCCATAAACATTCCCCCTTTAACCTATAAACATTTAACCATTTAACCAACAGAGACTCTTTCATACTAGAAATATACCACAAATGTTTAACCATAAGAGCACAATTCATGACTCTCAATGATTTCATCCCTAAACCACCTTGACTCTTAGGTCTATAGACAGACTTCCAAGAGACACTAGCAATACCACTACTCGAATCAGTCCTTCCCAAAACAAAGTTTTTTAAAAGTTTATCAATACTAACAAATAGAAACTAGTAACATAAACATGGAAGCCTAGTAAACATGGAGATATGATAGGACAGAGGCCACAAGTTGAAGTTTACCAGCAAAAGATAATGACTTGTTTCCCCAATCAAAGATACGCTTTTTAACCTTTTCCACCAAGACTCTACAATCAGCAATACTTAACATTTTGGAAGTTAATGGAATGTCCAAATACCTCACAGGTAATTCACCCTCCCTAAAAGGCATAGCCAAGTGAATATCCTCTTTAACATCATCAGAAACATTACTATAGAAAACCGTGCTCTTAGCCATACTAGGATAGAGACCCGAAGACATGCTAAACTTATCTAACGCTCTACGAAGAATACTAGCAGAAATGAGATCCCCATGACAAAGCATTAACAAGTCATTAGCAAAACATAAATGAGTAAGATTTATTTTACTACAACCCCAATGATACTTAAACTAACCGTCCAAATGAATCTGCCTTTTAAGCATAAGGTTTAAAACTTCCATGACAATTGTAAATAAGTACGGAGACATAGGGTCCCCTTGCCTAAGACCCCTCTTACCCTTGAAAAACCCATGCATTTCCCCATTAACACAAATAGAAAATGAAGCAGTGGTGAGACATACCATAATCCATTTGATCATAAAACTGTAAAAGCCAAATTTGTGTAGAGCAATCTTCAAAAACTCCCAATTCATCGTATCATAAGTTTTTTTGATATCTACCTTAAAAGCACACCACTGAGCTCTACCTTTATAACCATAACCATGCATGAATTCCTGAGCCAAAAGAATATTGTCACTAATCCGTCTTCCCGGGATAAACGCAATCTGATTGGAATCAACAATAGAACCATGACCTTCCTTAAGCCGATTTATAATAACCTTACTGATACACTTATAGACTACATTGCAACACGCAATGGGTCTATAATTAGTAATCTTCAAAGGGGTTTACATTTTAGGAACAAGAGAAATTAAATTAGCATTAAACTCCCCTAAAAGCTTGCTAGAGTAAAAGAATTCATTCACTATAGCACAAACATCACCCCTTACTATACTCCTAGCTAATTTGAAGAACTTTGAAGAGTAACCATCCGGACCAGCAGCCTTGTCATCCTCTATACTAAACATGGCAAGTTTAATCTCATCATCCAAAATTGGCCTAACCATATATTCAGCACACTGAGCATCCAACTTATTAAGAAATAAGCTATCCAGATCTTCAATAGGAAAAACCTCATCTTCAGAACCTAAAAACTTATGAAAATGATCAACAAACTTAGGAGCAATGTCATCACCCTCATATTTGTTACCATCAAAATCATATATAACCTTGATCCTATTTCTAACCATCCTATCCTTCAAAGAGTTATGAAAGTAAGCCGAATTTTGATCACCATCTTTAAGCCACTGAATCTTCATTTTTTGCCTGAGAACCTTCTCTTCATCCCTAACAGCCTCCTTATAAGCATTTGTTTTGGGTAAAGGGGACTCAACCCCGGTAAATTATATTAACACCCAAAAAGGCCAATAAGTACAATGGAATGTGACTGAAATGTCACATTAACCTCAAGAACAAGCTTGAACAACCACTATATCACATGACATGCCATATGATACACCTAGCTTACAAAACTAATAACACCAATAGGAAAAAACCACCTAATGGTACATAAACAAAAAACATGCATCATAATCAACAACCAAAACAAGAAACTGACAAGCTCCATCTTTGAGCAAACAGCACACCATCCTTGGACTTCTTGAAATGATTTGACAAAAGCTTAAGGCGAACAACAATGAATATAGCATCAAAAACTTGTTTCGTTGATCTCTTCTTGTTCTTGAAAAGCCTCTAATTTCGCTCTTGCCAAATAAAATATGCCGTGGCAGCAATAACCAATTTAGTAACAACACTCTTCGAAGACTTCCTAGAAGCAAATGGAGAAACATATGCCATAATTTGGCTAAATATAGGAGGTAATGTGTTCATCCTAGCATATAGCTTAATTTGGTTCCAAACCTGTTGTGAAAAGGAGCACTCAAAAATAAAATGATCATGAGAGTCCGGGACCAATTCACAAAGAGGGAAAACACTTGGAAGCGAACCCAAAACATCCCACCAAGTCACTATATCCTGTGTCTTGAGCTTTTGCTTCACCACGAGCCATAGATTAAAAGCATGGCGAGGAATACAAGACGCAAACCAAACAACAGCAAACCAATTCACTTTATCATTTCGAGGTCGAATAGTAGACCAGACCGAAGATACACAAAACGGTTTAGCCAAACCTAGCTCATTATGCCATTCTAAGCAATCTGGAACAGTAGCATCCATATTTGGCATTGGGATTGTATGGAGCAGCGGGTACTTGTTTATAAGATATAAAGGCCAAGTCCAAGAACCATTGCAAATCACATCACGAACTGTTGAAGACGAGCTAAGACCAGCTCTATACCTATAACACCTAGTATTTTAGGTCATTGTATGACGTTATGTAATTCACAATTTATTTTTAGGGTTTTACGCGTTTGCTTTTAAATCGTAATCGTTAAGCTAAATCGCGTAAACTAAAAATGATCATTCAATGTAAACGGGCATTAAACAATTAAATGTTTACATTAAGCAAGTGTTAAATGATTATTATAAGGATAATTATTAACTTTGTTCATCTTATTTTTATTGGTTACGTAAAATGCTTACGTTTCGTGATAAAATGCGTTTCGGCATTCCCAAAAACACCAAAACCTAACTACGCTTAAACGAATACCCACGATTATACCCAATACACAAAATAATCAATATAACATCACTTATACGAGTATGTGGCCGAATGTTAGGAGATTAGACCAAGTATTATCCTTTTTGCAAGACACTTGCCCTAAATATCTAGATATTATAAATATCTAGATATTATAAATATCTAGATATTATAGGGAACCATTTCACTTACACATGAGTTAGTAAGTGATCATGGTTAGGTTAGATTAGATATTTTCATTATATAAGCTAGCAAGTAACACATAGATGTTCATTTGCAAAGTGTAAACAAGAAAAATCTCTC